>ML795854.1:36777-56741 GCA_009831015.1 Picea engelmannii
TCGCTACCTTCATTTCTTTGATACACAAACTTTATGCATATTTCACTTCATCAACTTTATATGTTTACATCTTCCTATATTTGGTCTTCTTCCAACACAACAACCATTGTTTAGAATTTTAAATTTTACCTTTCTAAATGGCATGATATCAATTGTATGAGTTTGGAGATTGAAATTACTTGATCATGCATCATGTGATACAAATATCCACCTTAAAAATCGTGTCTTGAGGTGCCCATATTTACTATCGCATAGAACATGGGTTCAAATCGGATTTTATTTAATAATCAACACAAAATTTACCAATATTTGATGTAGTCAATGTATAAAAGATATTTGTTATTGTAAGTTTCCCAGCTAGCACTTTACAACTCACAAGCCCTTCTCAAATTTATTCATTTTAAACCATAACATCACTTCTGACTCACAATTTTCAATACATCTCCACTCAAACAAAAATCAGGAATTTATACTCATGTCTTGAGTGCTTCTATGAGTTGCTTCGATTTCCCTTTCACAACTTCCAAATTGGACTCCACATCTATCACTGTTATATATAGATCATTTTTTTGTTGTGTCATATTCATACTAAATTAATGGTCAACACTTCAATCTCGCCCATCAAGTCTGACATGGATTTTCACTCCTCACATCATTATGTATCCAATGCATTCTCGATTTATAGTTTTACCAACACTTCTATTTTCTCGCTATACTATTTGGAAATTTTAACATAGTGCCTAAACTTATCCTCTTATGATACAAAAAAAAAATGTCAATGAGAGTGGTAATAATGTTTCACAATTTCAATGTATCTCCACCTAGAGAAAACACAATATTTATTAGCACGTCTCGGGGATTTCATAATTCCCTTCAATTTCCTTATTCTCTATTTCCGAGTTGGATTCCATATTTAATTGTTCGTAGGAACCCCAATCTCACCGCTCAAGTTTAACTTTATTCTTCCACACTGTCCCCTAGTAACTCTTCACAAATTCAAATGCATCAGTACATATTTAAATTTTCAATATCAATCTTTGCTTATCATAATCCTTCTCAATCTTCCATCCTTCAAGCTCTCCACAACAATGTCACGATAGCCGCAATGCTCCACCAATATTCCATTATTTAGACTTTATCGGGACTTTCAATTCCCCGATTTACGATGAACACCATTCCTCTGAGCACCAGCCTCTTCCAGCTATGCGACGGTCCATATGACCGCTCCCCATGCAATCGTAGCTTTATCCCTCTATCGGGGTTTCCAGTTCTAATTTCCCGATGAGTTATCCTTTGCCTTTAGCCTTCCTGGCTAGACTCTCGCCATATGACCACCATCCATGACCGTGATCAACCTCCTATCGATATTTTGGTGTTTGCAATGACACAATGCGCATGTCCCCGGAACTCACGATATGTCGATTCCCGATGCGCTCCTTCACGCGCTGGCCCTCCCGGCTAAGCTCTCGCTCATATGGCCAACTCCCGTGACCGTAACCTTATCCTGTCGGGGCTATAGGATTCACGATGTTGAAAATGCCTATGTTTACGGAAATGGCGATATGTCGATCCCCGACTTCCTCTGTAACGTTGACAGCTGGCCTCCACTACGCCTTTGTCCTCCTTTTCTGTTGTGATGACAGTTGGCCCCCACTCATCGGGGTTTCGCGGATCGCGATTCCAAAATGCATAAACCTCTTGTCTGCGGGATCCCCGATATCCCTATGGCTTCAACTTCGATGGCGCTAGATGATTGCCATGTGTCCCTCCGACGGATGGTTCTGAACTCCCATCGGGATATCGCGGATCGTGATTCCATGATGCAACGATTCTACTTTCCTGAAATCCCCGATGGGTTAAATCCCGATGTCTTCTCATAATGTTGATGTGTGTCCTGCCGAGATCAACGGCTAGGATCCTTTCTCGAGATTTCAAGAATCACAAAGTCCCGATTCTCTACCTTAACAAAACCCCGACGACTCTGATTTCCCGATGACTTCTCCGAGACTCTTCTTCTGCACACTAGGGCTTAACCCTGATGCAACTTCTCGAGATCTAACGGCTGACGGGGTTTCTTCAATCTTCTCTATAAGATCTCGACCGTCGATTTCTTCCTCCCTGAAGACCTTCTCGACCATGGCTAAGTATCCTTCTCAGAACTTTCTCTCCAATGCCTTCGCTTGCAACTCTTGTTTGAACACTCCATGGCACAAACTCTTGTGCTCTCCTTTAGCAATATCATGAAGGTGCTATACCTCATGAGCTTTTCTACTCTGATTCTTTCAGAGGAACTTGCGCGCACTCCTTGCGCTCAACATTCAACAACTTCCCAGTGCTGAATCCTTTCGACTCTACACACTCCTGTAGCAGCAGTCTTAGATCTCCTTTGCTCAGATTCACAACTGAGACTTCTTCTTCAGCCTGCGCACTCCTTGCATGGATTCAACGACCCACTTCCACTTCTAGGTGAATGAGAACAAAAGTTAAACTACTGAGCCTTCATCCCGTAGCTACGTTAGCCTTGTGCTTTACTCGCCACTCCCTAGTGCATATGCCACCAGTCTAGGCCTTAACATCATTAATTAACCTTAAGGTATATTAACCTTCTACTTAAAAAAATTTATTATGCTAATTTAACTTAGCTTAATTTAAGTATAATTAACTTGACCTTTATATATATATATATATATATAATTTATTTACACTAAATTATTTAATTTATTTTAAATTAAATTTTTATTTTTTTTAACACTTTTAAAATACATATAAAATAATTAACCGTACTCACAAGGGTTCGGGCACGCATGTGTTCCACGTGCCCACCTGGCTTCCTCAAGTTCCCTCGTATATATCCTTCGTATCTAGCACCAACATCCAACACCTGCCAGCTCTTCGAACCCCCTACGCGTCCTTCCACTGCCTCACTTTCTCATCCCCTGGGATTTTCCTCGCGTCATTCTTTCTCCTCCATAGATCTGCCTTTGCTCTGTTCAAAGGTTTTCCTGAATCTCCCTTGCCATGGCTCACATCCTCATCGTTGTTCTGAGTATCTTGCCAATGCTGGTTATTGTTGTATCTGCTCCTGTTTATTTTGCAGAAACAGAGTATTTTGATGTGGTAACTGACAAGATCCAGGACTTGGAGTCCAGTCTCTTTGAATTATTGGGAACCAATCCCATGTCTGTACATTTTGCGGAGTTCGCCCTCAGATATGGCAAGAGGTACGATTCAGTCCGCCAGTTTGTGCATAGATTCAATACCTTCGTGAAGGACGATGAGTTGATTTAGTCAAGGATTTGCATAAACCTTCCTTATGCTTTGGTACTAAATGATAATTTCCTATTATATATATATATAAAAAAAAAATTGCAGTGTGAAATAGATTGCTTTGCCTGTAATTCCAGCTCTGTACGGATTTGGTGTTTTTGCTTTCGGTTTATTTCTTTTTGTATTTGTAATTTCATTCGTCGGTGTATACCTATGGTTATGTGCATATATATACATTGTTATATGTGTATACAGGATCATTCAATTTCATCAACTGAGCTGAGCGGCTCTTTGGATTCCCCTGGGAATCACTGGTCAACATCCGACCCAGGGTTCCTTCCCATTTCTTCACGGCCTCCCCTGGGACCGCGCCCAAATTCCCCTTAGGAATATTGTTTATCGAGCTTCGGGGTTTCCTTAAGCCTAATGTCGATGTGCTACCTTATGCCTTAGCCCTTCCTTGGATATGCTTTGGTCCAGGGGACCCTCTCCTACGCAACCACAGTCTTATCCCTTATCGGGATTTCAGGGTTTTCAACTTTCATTGTTACGAACCCCTACCCTCGCAGTTTCCTGACTGTCGATCTACTGATGCGGTACCTTGTGCATTAGCCCTCCTGGCTAAGCCTTTTGGCCCATATGACCACTATACCACAGGCCACGGCCTTGTCCTACATCGAAGTTTCGAATATCTCAATACCGCATGCATGAATCCCGTGTCTATGAAATTCCCGATATCCTGATACGCCTCCTCTCTGTGCGTTCGCCCCGTTCTGGCTATGCCGAGGTCCATGTGACCGATTCCTATGTGACCGTTGCCTTATGGCTCCCCATCGGGGTTTCGGTCCTTCTCGAGCAAGAATTTTCCTTACTTCAAATTTCGCGATGCCTTTTAGCGTTTACCTTTGGTCAACGAAGTTTTAAAAGTGGGTTAAAACTTTAAATATTGCGAGTGAACTGTTAATGAAATCGGGATTTGGGGTTTCCCGTAACAAAGAATCACGAAACCCCGATCTCTGATTTCGTGACATGATTAAGGCCTAATTAAAACATTGATTAATTAATCCTCTTTAACAAAGGTTTAAGTGTTAAGTCACTTACGTCGTGTAATCTTCCACGTGTCCACCGTTGACCCTTCTGTGGGCCCCGCTATCCCTTGAACCATCGGGAAATCGCGTTTCATGATTTCATAATGCATGGATACTTGGTTCACGGGATCCCCGATTTCCCGATGACTCAAACCCGATGGATGATTCCTTATCGGAACTTCTCCGATAACGTCGATCTCGTCGATGGGTCCCCAAAATGAATGGTCCTAATTCTTCCGGGGTTTTGGAACTTGCGATGCCACGGTTTCCTTGTTCTCAGGAACTCCGATTTCCCGATCTGCGACTTTCGCCCAATTCCCGACACATGTCCTATGTAAACAGGCGGCTCTGATCTTCCCGGTGTTTCGAGACTTATGGTGTCTCGATTCCCTTGCCCTCGAGAATTCTGATTCTCCAATGGCCAATATCCTGACTCTCGCGTGATCTCTGCCACGTGTCCTCTAAAACGAACAGTTCAAATCTTGTCAGGAAATCGCGGATCGCGATTCCGTGTAACATGGTTTTTGTGTGCTCGAAAACTCTAATTCCCCGATTCCCGACTCTCTCCAGGGTTTTGACACACGTCCTAAATGATGGACGGTTCAGATCAACTCTTGGGGTTCTCTACTTTACAAGGCTAGGAACCTTCACTTACCCGTACCCCGATGACCAAAATCTCGATCTGGTGGTCACGCGACACGTGTCCTCCTTGAGATCCTACGGCTATGACTCCTCTGCCGTTCTGGGGTTCTCCTGGTCAAAGATCCTCGACTCCTGAAGCTCCGGAATACCGATGAACTCTTGACTCCCTGCCACCTGTCCCAACAGATGGAATACTCTGATTGTATCGGGGTTTTCACTATGGGTTCCCCGACCCCTTGCTCACGGAACTCCCGATTTCACGAACTCCGATATCCCGATGCCTCACATCTCGTTGGGATTTCTGCTCCCGTATTCCTTGAGGACTTAACTCCCTCACAACTCCTTGCATATCCGACGGTTGTCGGGTGTCCGCCCAAGATCTGACGGTTCAGATCTGTAATGATTAGTTGCATGAAACTCTACGCGGTGTGAAAATCGCTCTCTTTGGCACGATCAAAATTGTATTGGTCTACTGTTCAAGAAAGTTTACGTTATTTAAGATTTTGCCGAGGCTAATACAGGCAGGTAATTTACGTACTTCATGCGCAATACAAGTTTTCCGTATCTCTTTGTTGTTGCGCATTGGCAGTTCCTCATTTGGGTTAAGTTCGAGATAAAATAGGCCCTTTCAAGGTCTTACAAATTCCCTTTTGTATTTTATATAGTAATAATTTGTGCAGTTATTAAATTTTTCCAACTTCAAGCCTTCGACAAAAGCTTCCCTCGATATTTCATCGATTTTCAGGTGTCAATACTACTCTAAACTTCATTGACAAACATTGCTCAAATAAATTTAAATTATCAACTCTCCTTTTCATGCTCAATAGCTTTATCAAGCCGCTTTAAGGGTAGCCATTTTGTGGGAAGTGATTCTTCATCTATCTGGTTCAATGCCGCTATTTTAAAGGGTGTTCCTTTGAATGTTCAGACTAATACCGCATTAGCCATTCATGATCCAATTAACGGGTATTGTCTAAAATGGTCGCTTGTGATATATATGAGACCATTTGCTTGGATAATATAGGGGTGCTACCTTGAGTATATTTTCTCTTTAGAACACATTCCCAGAGGAAATTGGCTAGACATCACATAAAATAGTATATCCTTATACCATTCAGATGATGCTAAATTTGAACTCTGGATGACGACATCAATTGTATTAGGAGGATAAATATTTACAACTTCAATTTTGGTCATGAATTTTCATATTCATTTCCCCTTGAAAATTTCAAAGGCTTGATCGCCAAATCATACTCTTGAAGCTTTGCCAACCAATTTTTTTTTCTACCTTCTCTGAGTTTATGACTGATAAATATCTTGAAAATTGAATTTGGTACATAATCAATGATGTGAGATGACAAAATATAAGTCTTGAAATGGCTTTTTTCCTTGACCAGGGAAATGGCTTGCTTTTCAATCATGGAGTAACTTAATTCATAATTGTGCACGGTTTTTTTTTTTCATGAAAGAAATCCAAAGTTCTTCTCCTTTTACTTTTCCTTTTTTTTATTTTTATTTTGGGTGAGTATGGAAGCAATGGTTTCCTCTAATATAATATGAAATTTTTATCAAAATTGGGACTAATAAGAATAGGGGTAGTAGTGATTGCATGTTTGATTTCTGTAAAAACCCTTTTGAATTTCCGATGTTCATTCAAATTTTGTATCCTTCTTTAGTAAACTATTTATTGTCTTAACAATCGTGGCATAATCTAGAACAAATATTCATTCGAAACTTATCTTTCCATAGAAATATTATACTCCTTTTCAAGACATAGGAGGATTTAGGTAATTTATTACCTTAACCCTTTCTGGATCAATGTATATGCCTTCTTTACTTACAATATGGCCTAGTATTTTCCTTTATAATAAGAAATAAACACGTTTTTGGATTCAAAGATATCATGTCATACATCCTACATAGTTCAAAGACTTGTTTGATATGTTTGAATCGTCTTTCCCTTAGTTTTGAATGAACTGTCAAATCATCCCGGTAATATGCCATATACCATATCAGTCGTGTTTGGTCAACCTGAATGTTGCTCGACACAATCTATTAAGACACAAATGACGTGTGTTTCTTACAGGTTAAGCATGGCTGGAGTTAATCGTTTGGGATTTTGGCCCTTAGGCCCAAATTTCGAACTAAGACGCTCTGATACCATATGTAACAGCCATATATTTCTAAACATCATTAAGTTTCATAAGCAATTTATTCAATAAACTGAGACAATAACTTCATAGCAAAATACTGATTTTCGTAACAGCAATTTCAGTAACATAGATTTATCAATGAATAATTATTTCATGGCAGAATGAAATAAATACATAACTTAACAAGTTACCTGGTTCTGATGCTAATTTTCGTTGCCTTTTTGCCTTGTTGTTTCTCTCCTGCTACCTGCTACACAGTCCAATCCTGCCACAAACAAAGAATAACTGCCCAAAACTAATGTCCACCCTGCCAACTAGGAAAACAACCTAGCTCCAGGATATCTACGGATATCCTGGCCCCCGTGCCCAAAACCTCCAGCAACTCAGTGGCTCAACTGGTCCAAATTCACAGCTATAAATCGTGCCTCAATCTGATCGCATGTCACAGCCAAAAACTCTCGGCTCACAGAAAAATCATCATCCTCCGTCGAATGCCCCTCCGTCAAAACCTCTCTCCCCCCCTTATTCCTCCTTCACCGCCTCATGCCTTAACTCCTTTACCTGCCTCCGTCCCCTTCCATACTCCTTCCATTAATATTCTATCTTCTCGGGATTCATAGTCCCTCCCTAGCTGCATACGCAACCATTTTATATCATATAACAGTGATCTCTCAAATCTATTTCTCAGGTCATTAAATGAAATTTTGTAATTAAATATTTAGTTAGTTAATCACGATTATATCATTTAACTTAATTAATAACTCACTTAATTAAATTCATTAAATCATCATTGTTTAATTAACACTGTATTGACACAATTAATCCCTTGGTTAGTTTTGCTTTACACTTTCCTACAGTTTTCCAACTAGGGGCATTACAAATTTTAATGTGAAATAGATGACAACTATGTAAAACAATGAGAACTTTAAGAGAATATTTAAAGATTCTTTTTTTTTTTTTTTAAAGTAAGTATTTTATATATAAAGGACCTTCCTGGTGCCAAAAACAAGAGTACATAAACTGACCGGTTGTAATTACTAAACTGCTCCAGAAGGAGAAACCAGTTCAGCCAACCGTATAATTCGAGTAGCAAAATTTCTAACAGTCCTAGAAAAACCAGGCAAATTAACTACCATGAGAGCCACTAGAGCTAAAGTAAGGAACAAGTTTTGTATGATCTGGCACATACTCTGGAAAGAGACCTGGCCAGGGCTCCTCGATGATAGGTGTCCCACTGGTCCACTGCATATCCGTGGTGTCGGTGCCCTTCTCCTCGTAAGCTACCATCCTGACACTTGCCGACGAGGTGTGCTACTGCAGACTGGTGTCTATCACCTCCGCTACTACCCCCTGAACGACACCTTTGATAGTATCTTTTTCGCTAGCCGGGGTCTGTTCCTGCTCGAGAGTATCCATGAGTGCTGGTTCGAAAGCCTTCCCATCAG
This sequence comes from Picea engelmannii, assembly GCA_009831015.1. Classification (NCBI taxonomy): domain Eukaryota; kingdom Viridiplantae; phylum Streptophyta; class Pinopsida; order Pinales; family Pinaceae; genus Picea; species Picea engelmannii. The sequence continues at coordinate 45,373 of ML795854.1, forward strand.
ATTGTGGGCTCTCCTCTGTAGCATCCTGTTGATGACTGCTCGCGTGATCGCTTGCAGTGAGAGATGCGTCACTGGAATCCTCAGGGGAGGCTTCAGGGGGATTGGCGAGAAGATGAAGAAGGACTGAAAGCCTTCCCTCCATCTGTTGAACGCGGAACTGGAGGTCATCCACTCCTTCCCGGAGCTCAAATACTAAATCATGCAGAATTGTGGAGCTTTCGTGCGATAGATGGGGGGAGGGCGTCTTTAATTTGTTGCGGGGTCGACCATGGCCGGTCCTTCTGTGGGGTGAATTTGTTGAGGCTCTGCCCGACGCAGGGGGAGGAGAGGAATGTTTGAAGGAGGGATGTCGCCATGGAGGGGTCAGGGTGGTGTCAATGATGGCCAGACAGTCAAAGGCGTGGGTGGATGAACCAGAGGGCGAAGAGGAAGTGCGGGGCCGTCGAGGGTGCCATGGAGAGCCCCTGCGAGGGCGCCTTCTTTGTCATGGCATGGTGAGGCCCGGTGCCTGCAGGAAGTCTACAGAGCCAAGGTTGAGGACGGGGGAAGGCCGAAGGACCATGAATAGAACCATTGAACCAGAATCAAACGGCCGAGCGATAACGCAAATGGGACGCGGCATTGTAAACTGCGATAAGGTGGTTGAGGGAGCTCGATTTAATTCCCCTCCCATCGACGTTAAATTCAAATTAATGCTCAGGGGTGGTGGCTGCAATGGGCATGAGCCAGGCACATGGCTTTGTGCTCCGCTGGCCTCCACTTGCTGCCTCTGCGCGCCAGTTGTCGTTCTCTATCACCCCATCCAGGTGGTTTTCCATTTCTACTACTTTACTGATGCACTGGTGGAGAATGGGGTGTGCCTGATCTAGAGAAGTGTGGCAGAGGATTTCTGGTCCCTCCCAGTTCACCCCTATGTTAGCCAAGTAGTCTGCTACCTGATTTGCTTTCCGTCTGACATGAGCCGGTATGACTACCTGGTTGGAATGCAGTACTCTGCTATGAGTTGTAGCCCATGCGAGAGCCGCCAACTTGGAGAAATTTTGTCAGGGTCAACACCATTTAAGAGCTGGCCAAGGAGGTTGACGAGGATCTGGGAGTCGCCCTCTACCAGGAGTTGATTGAGGTTGTGATCCTTGGCAAGTTGCAGCCCCCGTATGAGTGCCCAGATTTCTGCCACATTGTTCGTGGTATGGCCTAAAGAGCCTGCGCTGATTAGAATAATGCGCCCATGATGATTACGAAAGACTGTTCCATACCCTGCGGCCCCTGGATTGCCTTTGGAAGATCCATCGAAATTGAGTTTGAAGAAGCCTGTCGGCGGGGCTGACCAAGAGGAAGGGCTGGGGGTGGGGATATGGGTGGGGGAGGAGAGAGGGGGGGGAGGGGGAGGGAGGGGAAGCCAGTGTTTTAGGATCAAGGTTTCAGAGGGGGTGCCAGTTAGATCTTGTTCTGTCTAGGGATGGAGATGGAGAGTTTCCATAATGTTGCGGCGGCTGCTAATCCAACACTGTTGCCAAGGGAGGAAGGTGTTCCTATAGAGCCTTCGATTTCTTTCCTTCCAAACCTGCCAAAGGATGAAGCCAGGTGCCAATTGCCAGATCCGATTCAAGAGGGGAGAGTGAAATGGCTGGTCCCTCCAGTCGGTGATGGTGTCTGCAATGTTGTCTCGAACATAATCTGTGGTGCGCATGATGAGCGCAATTTGGTCCCAGATTTGTGTCGTGTACAGGCAGGAGGTGAGGAGGTGATTCATGGTTTCGGAGGCCTCCCCACATAGAATGCACATTGAGGGTCCGACAAAGCCTCTTTTGGAGAGATTATCCCAGGTGAGGATGCTGGAATGGGCCACCAGCCAAAGAAAGAGAGTGATTTTGGGCCAGTGTCTGAGATTCCATATTTTTTGCCAGACCCTTTTTGCAGGTTCCAAGTTCGAATGGATCTTTATGTGATAAGCTTCATTCGTGTTGTAGGTGCCTCTGGGTCGATGTCCCCATCGAAGGATATCTTCTCCAGTGAGTTTGGCTATTTTCCATTTGAGCATCTTCGTTTGGTAGGGGCTCAAGTCCACTTGGTCGTTTAGATGCAAGCTCTGTCTATCCATAAGCCAATGCTGCCAAGTGTTGCCATGCGAATCACCCCTCCAATAGTCTGCCACTGTCATCAGGCCCGCCTTCATGGCTGGAGCGCCTATTTTCCCGGCCCAGTCCTCCTGCTCCAGAGTGGGCCATTGCTGCCAGGAGTCTTTCCAGAATAAGGTAGTTTTCCCATCTCTGATTTCCCAGAAGGCGTGCTGGGTAATGAGATGTCCGTTTTGCTTGGCAGTTGTCCAGACTAGGGATCCCGGTGTGTCCCCGTTCCATCGTATGAGGTTTTTTTCTGCTACCGCCGGCGCATATTTCTTCCTCCAAAGGTGTGCCCAAAGATCCCTTGGGTGTTTTAGCCACCTCCACCAAATTTTTGCGCTGAGGAGTTTATTCATGATGCTGGGATCCCTTAGTCCAAGTCCTCCTTGCGCTTTGGGCCGGCAGATTTTGTCCCAGCTAACCAGCGCTATTTTCTTCCCTCTGTTGAGACCTTGCCACAGGAAGTTCCTCTGCAAGATTTTGATGGTTGCCAGTACAAAGGTAGGGGCCACCAGCACTGAGAAGATGTAGGTGGGGAGGGCTTGAAGAACCGCACGGAGAAAAATGAGCCGACTAGGAAGATTTAGAGCTCTAAGGGTCTAGGAAGAGATTTTTTTAGTGAAGGAAGAGAGCAGTTGTTCCCAAGAGGAGTTTCGAAGGGCATTGTCAATCAAAGGAATGCCTAGGTATTTGGACGGAAGGGAGCTTCTTTGAAAACCTAAGAGGTCAGAGATATGTCTTTGGACCGGAGGGGGCGTATTAAAGAAAAAGATGAGGGATTTGTCCTTGTTGCAGTCAAGACCTGAGGCGTCTGAGAAAGTCTGAAGGATTTGGATAATGGAGTTTGCTTCTCTAACCATTGGAGTACCCATCAGGAGAGTGTCATCCATGAATTGGCTGTGTGAAATAGGAGGGGAAATGCCATGCAGCGATAGACCTTTCAAACTGCCATTCTCTACTGCTGCTTGAATACTCCGGCTTAGGCCTTCTGCTATAATTATGAATAGGAAGGGGGTGAGGGGGTCCCCCTATCTGATTCCTCGTGAAGGGGTGAAGGGGCATGATGGGACGCCATTGACAAGGATGGAGAAGAAGGCAGTGGAGGTGAGGTTCAGGATCCAAGTCACCCAAAGTTTATCAAAGCCAAATTCAAGGAGCAATTCCTTCATGTAATCCCAACTTATCTTGTCAAAGGCCTTGGAGAGGTCTAGTTTTAATAACATACCTGGCGTTTTGGTTTTCTGAAGAGAATGAATTACCTCATGCGCCAGGATAACACTGTCTAAGATTTGTCTGCCCTCGATATAACCAGATTGTTCCTGAGATATGATGGTAGGCAAGATGGGCTTGAGTCTGCGAGCTATTACCTTTGTCAGGAGTTTGTAGATGACGTTATAGAGAGCAATGGGTCTAAACTATTTTGGATGATGATCCTGTCCCTCTTTGGGTATGAGAGTGAGGAAAGTGGCGTTAAGAGCCTGAAGGACCTGTCCGGTGGCACGGGAGTCCTCAATAATTTCCCAGACCTCCCTTCTTATCATCGGCCAGCAGTGGTGGAAGAAATCGCTGGTAAAACCGTCTGGGCCCGGAGATTTACTCTTGGGGGTGTCTCGCATCGCCTGATCCACCTCCTCGATGGTGATAGGCCGAAGCAGAGCTCCGTTCTGCTTTTGGGTGACGAGGGAGGGCACATGTTGCGTTATTCTGGCTATGGCTTCTGATCTGTTCAGGGATGGCTCAGTGAGTAGGTTCTTATAATAGTCTGTCAATGTTGCAGCCATGTCTTCATGATCGTGTAAATGCTCACCTGTGTCAGAGGTTAAATGCGTGATTCTGTTTGAATGGCGTCGTTGCATGACTGATCTGTGGAAGAACTTGGTGTTGCGCTCCCCCTCTTTGAGCCACTGGACGCGTGACTTCTGCCTCCATAATATCTCTTCCTGTGCTTTCCTAGTGCCCAATTGTTGAGTAATTGTTGCTTCCTGGGTTTTCAGATCATCCGTTAAGACGTTCGTCCGGATCTGATGTTGTATATTCACCATTTGCTCTGACAGTTGCCGCTGGGAATCAAAGATGTTGCCAAAGGTATCCTTGTTCCAAGTTTTAATGAGTTGTTTGATATTTTTTAATCTCTGTTGGAATCTGAACATCTTGGAGCCTTGTGTAACTTTTGCCTGTTCCCACCAGTCTTGGATTTTGGCCTCAAAATCTGGATGGTTGAGCCAAAATTGCTCAAATCTGAAAGGTTTTCTTCCTGGTGTGGCCGGTACTTCTATCCACAGTTGGATGGGCCAATGATCCAAGCCGTGAGTGTTTAGTATGATCACCTCCATGGCCAAACCTTCCATCATGAGGGGGTCAGAAATTAGAAAGCAGTCCAGTTTGCAGGCAATCTGGTGAGATCCTGTTCTTCTATTGGTCCAGGTGAAGATGCCATTGGTGGGTTCCAGGTCGGTCAAGTTGAGGTTGTCAATGAGGCTGTTGAAGTCATTGGTGTCTTGATCCAGTCATCGGGAACATCCTCTTTTCTCTTCCAGGTTCCGAATAAGGTTATAGTCGCCCCCTATGATCCAGTGCTTGTGTCTGAGCAAACTATGGAGATAATCCAGGCTTCTGAGGAAGGTTTGTTTGTCCCTGGGGTTGGCTGGGCCATAGACATTGGTGAGGTGACTCGGTTTGTTAGATCCTATGAGTCTATAGTCGATGGTGATGGACCATCGAGTGGTAGTGAAGTTTTCTAGCCTTACTGTGGCTGGGTTCCAGAGAACAGCCAGTCCTCCCGCTGTGCCTGTAGCCGTTGTTGACACCGCTTCCCCTTGCTTCCAGTAATAAGGGAGAAGCTTGTTAAGGTCTTTGATTGAGCATTTTGTTTCCTGAAGTAATAAAATATCTGGTTTCTATGCAAAGATCAAATCCCGTAGCGATTTTTGTTTGCTACGTCCAATGAGGCCTCTTATATTCCAAGAGATTATCTTCATGATGATGGGGGGGTGGGGAGGGGATGGAGGCTATCTGAGATTAAGTGCATTTGCCCTGAATTTACCATAAACGGCCCTATTTCCTGTATGAGTGTGGTTGTGGACTTTCTACCTCGTTTCTTGTCATCTTTCGGGTTTTTTCCTTGATTCTTCGTTTGCCTGCCCTGTATCCCTAAGCTTTTGCTGGATCGCGCTAAGGAGCCTACAGAGGAATTGATAAAGATCTTGTGGACCTTCCTCAGTTGATCTCGAGGTATGGTGAAAATTTTTTGCTACCTGTAGGCATATTCAAGGTGTTCCAAGTCCACCCCAGCCAGATCTTGCTCTTCGGTGTCCATCTCTGCGTCCCCATCCTCGAGTTGCAAGGCATCTTTCGGGTTCTCTTCTGTAGATTGTGGATCCTGGTCAGTTTTCTTTCCTTGTGGTTTCTTATCTTTCTCCTGTTTCTTGGAAGAGGAGGTGTTGTTCACATGTTGATCCTGAGGGGTGGTGTTGGTTGCAGGGTCCTCGGGTTGATCCTGTAAGATAGCAAATTTGTTACGTATGGAGGGATCTTTACTTACTTGGTTCTGTTGTCGTCAACTAGTTTGTCGTCGTTTCCCCCCTGGTTGAGCGAAGCCATCCTTTTCTTTGCCATCTTCTGAGTTTCCTTCCTTGGGGGGCGCATTGAGGGGGAATTCTCTGAATAAATTCCCATGTTCATGGCACTTTCGGCATCTGAAGGGAATGTGTTCATAGTCAACAGTTTGTATCCAGTCTTTGTCCTGGTATTCAAGGGTGATGGTTCCTGGCAATGGTTTTGCTATGTTTAGATACACACAGATATGCGCATATGAGGTGTATCTCCTCTGTTTTGTGGCCTCAGAGGACTTTACATAGACTCCATTAGTGTTGCCTATACCAGCCAGGACCTCTTCCAACCAGAATTCTTGAGGGAGGGAGTACAGACGGATCCATACTGGAGCATGGGCAAAATCTTCTTTTTCAGGGCTGAATCTCTCGGTCCAGAATCTTAGAAATAGCCCGGCCGAGTTAAAGAAATAAGGTTCCCCATCAAAGATGCGGGTGAGATCCTCAAGATTATGCAGAATGATTGTAAAAAAACCCTTTGAGCCTAACTGTAATTCGTAGTGCCCTTTTGGTTTCTACCAGTATTGTATCCATTTGATTAAATCTCTTTCTGATGGCCATAACCCTAAAAAAATTCCTACCAGAGCATGGTCTCTCATGTATTGTTTCTGCTCCTCTATCCTGGGAGAGTTAACTATGTACTTTGGAGCTTGCGGTGCTTGAGGAATGCACTTACCAGGGAGCCAAGGCGGCGATGTTGTAGCAGGGGTTGCTAGGTGTTCCGGATCAATGTCCATGTCGCGGTCTTTAAAGGAGCCTTCCGCGATGAGTGCTGCTCGCAGGTCCAGCGGTGGCTCAAAGGACGGCCGCTTAAACCTCTCTCTGTCGTTGTTGTTTGCTGTAGCGTCACTGTAGGAGGCGCCGACGCGGCCTCCTTCCTTCGGAGTCATGGCCCTCACGGGCCGATGAGTGTGGTCACTCAGTTTCGACTTCAAACCCTAAATCGGTGGCTCTCTTCAACTCTCATATTTAAATATTCTTTAAATTTTCATTTGAATTTGCATAAAATATTATATGGCATGTGAATAATTTTTTAAGATTTTCAATTTTTAAATGAGAATTTTTAAAGATTCATTAAATTTTCATTTGAATTTGCATAAAACATTATATGGCATGTGAATAATGTTTTAAGATTTTCAATTTTTAAGTTGTTTTTTTAATTGACCTATTATTTTGTTGACAAGTTTTTTTACTTAAATGAAAATTAGAAGTTGGCAAAATTTTAAATGAAAAAAAAAAATTACACATCTAAAAGTAGTATTTTTTAATTTCACAAAAAATTATTATTTTATATATATATATATATATATATATATATATATATATATAATTTTTGGTGTGTTTTATAATGCTCGAATTTAGATCTCTGGAAGTAAATTGTAAATGGAGTTTATGAAACATCCAAACTTTTTTCACTTGAAACATTGAACATTTCATAAATTCCATACACAATTTACTTCCACATAAGGTGAAAACTTAAATTTTGAAAACATTATTTACATGTCATATATTGTTTTATGCAAATTCTAAATCTTGGTCAAATATAAATCTTAAAAAGTTTGTGTGTAATAGTTGTATCATTTTATTAAGCTAGCTTTATTTTTATTATTATTATTATTATTAATTGAGCCATTTTATAATTATAATAATAATAAATGCTTCCAACACTCCTACCTCCTACTTGTCCAATCTGCACCTCTCCCACGCTCTCTGAGGTCGATGATCGATGACGCCATACAACTTTGAAATGATTGATTCTACGGACGACCCTCCATCTGGAAATAGCTCTAGATCTATCCATGTGGAGGAGATGGAAACTACAACTCATTAGTACAATAGATTTTTGATTGATGCAAAGGATATGATGGCTCTCATAATTTCATCTCTCCCCATGGCTTATAACTTTTGGCCTTCCCCGAATCACCTTCTCATATTTTCTTTTATCTTGTCTCTCCTCCCCGGTGTGAGCTACCCTACTCTCCATATTTTCCCATACTTTTGCAAACTAGAGACTAAGTTCATTCCTTGAGAGAGAAGAAAATCGAGGTGAGATTCAAGTAGTTTCTCTGAACCCTGTGGTCGCGGTCACTGTGAATTTCAGTCGTCTGGTTTTCGTTGTAGTTGTTCATGTCACTCTGTAATGGACCCTCAGTCCCTTATGATGGTCACCATTATCAAAGAGGTCATCCTGCCTCCTTCCTCTCCCCCATCCTTCGTTCTAATTCCCCTTGCTCCTAACAGTGTCACAACCTCAAGCTCCCAGGTCCCACCACCTCCTTCTCTGTTTTTCACAGATATTCAACGTGACCTTATCCTCACATTACACAGGGACAATGACAAGAAAAAATTAAGGCAAGAGGTGATGGAGAAGAAATTGTTATGTCTCTTGGAGTCAGGTGTTACAAATCCAGGTCAACGACATGGTCAAGAGGAATTACTTCAAGCTATTATGGATCCCAAATGGCCTAATTCATACATGCATTTCCTAGTAGCTATCAGAGAAAATAGTTTTTTATGGTCTCTTCAGTTTTGGTTTTTCTAGTTTCAGTATGGACAGCAAAATCACCAGTCCATCTCCTTTCGTATGTTCAAATTTATAGCTATGTATATCTCAGATCAAACTTGATAACAATATCTATCTTAAGTTGTTATAGTATTATTTTTTGGAACTTCAATAGTGGGTGGTGAGGCTGGACGACCTCATCACCAACCTCATGGACATACGTTGTAATTTCAAATATTAACAAGTAATACAACTATATATATATATATATATATATATATATATATATACTTTTGTCCCTCCACTTTATTTGTTACCTTATCAATTTTCGAAGGTTTTTATAACTTCTTTGTTCTTTTGCATTTTGTTTAGTTGGTCACATTTTAATTTTACAAATCTCTTTTTAATAAATATTAAATATGTCATGTGTGTATAATTCTAAATAATATGTATGGTTTAAAATAATCATCATTGTTGTTAATAATAATAATAACAATAATTTATTTTTAAGGTTAAAAGAGGGATTTAATTACTAAAGTTTGCAGATGTATACATACCATAATCCCTCCAAATTTGAACCTATAACTTTTAAAGAGGAAACACATGATTTTAACCATAAAACCCACATAATAATAATAGGAGGCCAACCCTATCAAAAAAAAAAAAAAAGTTAATATTTTTAAAGATCAAAGGTCCATATATCCCAACACAAGTATTTAAGATTCATTAACTAACAATATGTCATTAGTATTATATTATATATTTCCTTTCAACTCACTATTATATTATATTATATTATATTGTATTTTCCAAATGATAGTAAAACAATAAAACATCTCTCAAAATAAGTTTTTTTTATTTTCCATAAAATTGGTAACACATGTATTGTTTTGTGGTATTTATGGATGAATAGTTTAGAGTGGTTATACAAACAATATTCCTATTGAATGATATAATACATATACTTACACACTAGTTACAAAATTTTAATCATAATTTTGTTTTACGAAATTTATATTTCTACATGGAATGGGTGGAAATTTTTGGATTACTATGGATAAATTTAATAAAGCACATGAATAACCAATTTAAAATAAGAATAATTATCAAATAAAATGAAAATGAAAAAGGTATGCTTGTATCCCAATTCACATGGGTTACCTCAATGGATTAAAACATCTTCTTAAGGCATGTTATTGACGGGGATGCCACAAGTCACAAGGTCTAATCCAGTTGAGTTCCTCAAGGTTACTAGCCACTATTGTGGTTGGTAGCTGAGTCATCATCCATTTGGATATCTAGGATAAGAGAGGGGTATCCCACAAGGTTTTCCTTCAAAAAGGAAAGTATGGATGCATTCACTCTAATGGTCAATTGATTGTGTAAAGGGAAAGTAAGCAGTAAATGTAATCATTAAAGAGAACAATAATCACGTGAAAAATAAGATAGTCAATATTTCTACTAAGTATGTGAACAATCAATTCAAAATAAGCATAATCATTAAAGAAAATTAAAAATTAAAAAAAAAAAAAAAAAGTATACAGTTGCATCAAATCTAGAAATTACTTGTGTTCAAGGGAAAAACCACCATGGGAGGAAAGAGTGGGTAGAGAGTGGGTGAAGGAAAGAAAGTAAGTGGGTGAATGAGGTGGTTAAGAAAAGAGAGATGGGATGAAGGAGAGGAAGGTGTGGGGTAGGGGAGACTGATAGAATAGGTGAGATAGTGAAAGTGATAGAAATGAACACAAGAAGGAATGGCGGTGTCAAAAGACATAGTTACAACACTTAAGCACAATAGAGAACATTGATCCAAAATGGATCACTATATAATTTTCCATCTATTTTAGTAGCTTTTGAGTGGAAAATTTGGATTGATTTACTTGTAGATCACATTGCAGGCACATATCCTATAAATTTGGTGATTTGGGGTCTCAGAACTTATGGATCCCATTTGGGGCATTAAACAATGATTTTGGGGGTCAAAAATTTACAAATATGGTCTTTGGCCTCTCGACATTATTCTATACATCTAGATGTTCCCAACAACATAAAGATCACCTCAATTAGAGTTCATATGAAAAGGTTACACCTCTTGCAAGTTGACCTATGTTGTTGACCACCATTGTACCAAATGGATGCCACTTTAGCACTCATTACTCACACATGTGGAACTAGTCAAATGTGGACCTTCAAGAATATTCTATAGAGTCCAAACCCTAACTATAATTAGGATTTGAAGCATGCAAAAACCCTAACCCTAACCCTATACGACTATTAAGAAATTTTAAATACTACATCATTAGGAAAGGAAGGGGTTCCATTATTTTTTAATATATTATTGTTCTGTAGTTGTGCAAAGCAAGGGAGTGTGGTATTGGAGAAAAAATGAGGCAATGGAAGATCATGTGGCAGCCATATAGGCCATAGTTGTAACATATCTCTTTTATTATAAAATTATGTAAGCGATTACGATAAGAGTAGCAATTTTTTTTTTTTTGAAACATCAATTAGAACAAGTGACATGCAATAATAACATACATCAATACTTACACATTCTAATCTCATCACATCACTACACAACAAAAATCAGAATACAACATCATTTTTATTCATATATCAACCATATCACATAAATATAACAACATGTATATCCACCCATCCTACCTTGCAAGGTTAGGACCTCCAAGAAACATAATCAATGCTCAAGTCCAGGATTCATCCGATTGATTTTTACCATTAAAGGTCTACGGACTGGCGATTGTTCTGAGGAACAATGTAATGTCTCCACTTTGGGACATCATCACAGGGCAGAGATTTATGATGACCAGAGTAGCCAGATGGATACTAGAGCGAGTACAGGGGTATTTGAGAGGCATTGTCGGCTCCAGCTTGCATTGATGATCATATTCCATCATTATGATCCATTCTGCATAGGTTGGCTTTGATTTCATTGCATTCTGATGATTTCCATGATTTTGACTATTTTGACCAAAAGTCAATGGAATTCACTGAAGAGGTCATTTTGGACACATTACTTGGAGGAACCTCTCAGTGTAATAGCTCATTGGAATCGGGAGGAGCAACACTATAGGATGGGATGGCTAGAAGTGACTTTCAGTGGCCAGGGAAGCCACA
>ML795854.1:73386-89983 GCA_009831015.1 Picea engelmannii
AGTGAAGTATACCCCCTGAACGATACTCTCCTTCATTGTATTATTTATTGTTGACTGATTCTGGTGAACCAGAATGTTATAAAGAGGCAATGTAGGTAGACACCAAAAAGAAGTGGGAGCAAGGCATGAAAGAGGAAATGGATTCCTTGGAAAATAAACAGACTTGGGACTTGGTTCAGTTGCCTGTGGGAAAAAGAGCATTGTAGAATAAATGGGTTTACAAGTTGAAGGAAGAAGATGCAGGAGAAAAGCGGTACAAGGCTAGACTTGTTGTAAAGGGGTTTGCACAAAAGAAAGGTATAGATTTTGATGAAATATTTTTTCATGTTGTTAAAATGACTTCAATTAGGACTATTTTAAGTCTTGTGGAAGTATAATATTTGCATCTTGAATAGTTAGATGTAAAAACATATTTTCTCCATGGGGATTTGGAGGAAGAGATTTATATGCAGTAGCCACAGGGGTATGAGGTCAAAGGGAAGGAGAATTTGGTATGCAGGTTGAAGAAGAGCTTGTATGGCCTAAAGAAATCTCCAAGGTAGTGGTATTTGAAGTTTGACAGGTTTATGACAGAACAAGGTTATAGTAGATGTCATTTTGATCACCGTGTTTATTTTAAAAAGCTAGAAAATGGAAGCTTTATTATCTTGATATTGTATGTAGATGACATGCTTGTTGCAGGGTCTAATATGCAGGATATAAATGTGCTCAATAAGAAATTAGCCAATTCATTTGCGATGAAGGATTTGGGTGTTGCAAAGAAAATCCTTGGCATGAGAATAACAAGAGACAGAAAAAATCTCAAATTGACATTGTCTCGGGGTGAGTACACAGAGAAGGTGTTGGAGAGGTTTAGAATGCAGAATGCAAAAATAGTTAGTACACCTTTGGCTAGCCATTTCAAATTAACTAAGGAAATGTGTCCCAAGACACAAGAGGAGATAGAATACATGTCTAGAGTCCCTTATTCATCAGCAGTTGGCAGCTTGATGTATGCAATGGTTTACACAAGACCAGATATTGCACATGCAGTGGGAGTTGTGAGCAGGTATATGAACAATCCNATTATGTTTTGGAGGTTTAGACACTTTTCTACAAGGATATGTTGATTCAGATATGGCAGGTGATAAAGACAGCAGGAGAAGCACCACGGGGTATGTTTTTACTATAGGTGGAACATCAGTAAGTTGGATTTTGAAACTACAAAAGGTTGTTTCACTTTCAACAACAGAGGCAGAGTACGTTGCTGCTATAGAGGCTAGTAAAGAGATGATTTGGTTACAGAGGTTTATGGAGGAATTGGGAAAGAAGCAGGAGAACAACAAGTTGTACTGTGATAGTCAAAGTGCCATTCACCTTACAAAGAGCTCAGCCTTCCATTAGAGGACTAAGAATATACAGTTGAGGTACCACTTCATAGGATCCACCTTGGAAGATGGACATTTGAAGTTAGAAAAGATACACACTAGCCAAAATCCTGCAGACATGTTAACAAAGGGAGTAACCAGGGAGAAACTGAGTTCCTTCTCAGTTTCAGTTGGTCTTCAAGAATGAAGATGAAGATGAGAAATTTTCCAAGTCCAAGAAGGTTCAGAGTCCAGCATATACAACAGCGGTGGAGTTGTTGAGATCATTCTCCAAGTGGGATATTGTTGGTTGTGGAGCCTGATTATCTTCCTGATTCAGAGGTTCTTGCCTTCAGTCGTGTTTATACCCCATGAAGTATTTACACCCCAGAAGTATGTACACTCTTCCACGCGGGGGAGTGCAGAGGGGGTACCCCCTCTGCAAGGTCTGGGGGGGATATCCCCCTAGCTGGGGGGTCTGGGGGCAAGTGGGCCCCTAGAGAGGGTTCGGGGGCAGCATCCCCTGATGGGGGTTTGGGGGTGAAGCCCCCGAAGCAAAAATTGCCTTGTAAATGCATATTGTAATTTCATTGTAAATCTGGACCATTCATTATAAGGTCGTAGATCTAACGGTAGAGATTATGTTAGGGTGTTTTTCCCTAGAAGGCAACCCTCTTTTATGAGGGAAATGTATTGCAGCTATGGTTGATGGTGAATATTGTATTCTGAGATAGGAGACTGTGAGAGAAAGAAGAGGAAGTTACAACGGGTTTGTTTTAGGTTGTATCCCTTCATATGTTGGATAATAATAAAGGAAGGACATGGAAATTTCTCTGGTGGACGTAGCCCACACTGGGTGAACCACGTAAATCTGTGTCTCTATTGTATTATGTATTTTCTGTGTTTTGTTTCCACATTTGTTTTATTTTATTGCACCACGGTCCTATTTTTCTAATACTAATTGGACCGGAAAGGTAGGAATAATACTGTGGGGATGGAAAGAATGACCATCAAATGCAGTCAACATGGTCAAAGATTGAGAGAGGGTTGGAGAACCAATGGCTTTCCAACATGTTAGGGGCATCACACACGTTGCAGTGCCTTCATCAATAATTGTATGTTTGATGGTATACTTTGAGTAATCCACATGGATTTGAAAGGCCACGTGGTAAGGAAAGTGAGGCTTCACATCTGTGACATCAAATTTGATAAACTTAGAGACACAGGGGTCTAGAGATCCTAATGCGGATAAGAATGAATTCCTCTATGAAGGACATGTCTAGAGTATCTCCAAAGTCAATCGCACAAGGGGTTTGACCCAAATCCTCAACAATAGAGTAATTATGGGAAGCTCTAGAATTAGGGTTGTGGTTAGAGCATTTGAGTACTCCTTGCAGAATACGAGGTGGAGGCTCTAGATTTTTGATATGTAAAGGCGTTTCCGGAGGAGGGGGAGACTCTAGACCTAGAACATCCTGTGAAGAACTATAATTGTGAGACCGAGTGGCTACATAAATATGATACTTGACCATATTTATGCATATACGGTCATCGTCTTGCACTTGTGTGTTTTGACTCCCACTCACTGCATTTCCAGCATTAAAGGAGCTCGAGGCCATGTGTTGATTATGCGGAAAAGGATTAGTCAACACAGAGGGTAGTAGAGATAAAATCCCTGCATCTTCCTCGAGTTTGGGGCACAAGTGGGTAAGGTGATCATTAGTAAAAAGATTACAAGGGAATTTCACCTTTCGCTTCTCTTTCTTGGCCTCATCAACATTAACCTTCAATCTATCATTGTTAGCATTGTCCTTGGGTTTATTATCATTATTTATCCCACCCTTACAATTATTTCCACGTCCTTTCCTTTTATTCCCTCCTGGTTGTTGGTTACCATTTGGGTTGGTCGACGACTACACAGAATGTACATATGTCGACTGAGTGGGAGTGGATCAAAAAAACAAAGAGTCTCCTCCTACAAACTAGCTTAGAGACAACTCTTTCAACTGGTTTTTCACCAAGTCTGTATATTTAACATTTGTGGAGCCTATAATGCCATCGACATGAGGCTCGGGATTCTGACTAGGGTCGTAGTTTGACCTTGGTGCATTAGGAATAATTTTGTATAACATCCTAGACTGAGCTTATATGAGATCTAATTGTTGGGATTTGAAAATTGCTTCCTCTTCAAATGTTACCATGGATGTAGAGATATCCTTTGAAATATAAGGTAGTAAAGACTTAAGAAACCATTCCAACAGGAACTCTGGAGGAATGTAGACTTTGATCAATCTCTTTTGTCTACACCACTCTTGGATTTGATCCCAAGATATGGGTGGATTTGTCCTAACAGAGGGCCGACAAAAGTTCTATGTCAGCATCGTAACGAACCAGCAATTGGAATTGGTTGAGGGAAAAAAGAAACATCTAATTAAAATTCTCGTATGTACCCCCAGGTAGCTCTATATACCATTTCTCTACAACCCTTATGAGGGTGTGTTGAAACAATCTTAAACGAATAAAATCATCATTAAGGGAATTGCAAGAGAACCAAAGATGGAAACTAGTGACGTGATCACCAGGATCCTCACCAGTCTTTCCCTCGAATTTTGGAATATCCGAAGGAAGTTTGGTGGATATGGGGGGCCATGTCGAGTCATGTCGCACTGGATCATTCATTAATCTTGACAAGTATGGAAAATTAATCGTGGCCAGAAAGGGAAGTTGTGTTTGCGACATATGGCCCCAATTTCCCAAGAAAGATTGATGTTGGGGAATCACAACCCATCCAGGGTTCTGGTATGCACCATGGCCCTTTTCGAGATTGTAAAACCCCCCTCCAAACTGATTCATAAGGGGTTGGTTGGGAACCATTCTAGTAGGAATTTTATGATGAGGGTTGTAAATATTCCCCCCATTCGGTGTAGCTCTAGGTTGGGGGTTGCCCAAATTATGAAACTGACCTCCTCGAGGTGGAAATCTGGAGATAGAGGTGGATTCGTCATGCCAAACATGTTGTTCATAATCGGTGTGGAGGGGGTAGGTGTAAAGGATAGAATATAATCAACAACTTATCTTCTTGGTTGATTACTTCATCCAGGAACGTTAAGACTAGGATTAGACCCGAGGTGAAAAGGAGGTAGGTTTCCAACCATAGGAGTCATTTGGGGAATGTGAGCACCACCAAATGAGATTGGAATATGCGGAGGATCCATGCCCTCAAGTCCAATACTAGGATTCATATTAGATGCTGGAATGGAGGAAGAAAATTGCGATGTGAAATTCGGCATACCATAAGAGAAAGGGCTAGAGGCCGAAGGGATGGACTAAGTATTGTATCCTGACTAACTAAAAAGAGACCCAAAAGGGTTCATTACTATGGGTTGATTATTAACTACAGGTCGGATCGGATTAATGATGGGGACCTCCGGCACCACAATCGTAGTGGTCTAAGGTGTAGAAGGAGTTCCATTAACCAAAGTAGTAATGGGAGTCAAAGGACTTCCAATATCTTTCTGACTCGACTCAGTACTCATACTTGTATGACCACAAGTCTGGTAAGTGGAGGTGTGTGTACCACGATTTATAACTTTACTCCTTTTAGAAGGAAAAGACTCAAGATGCGATGGTAATTCCAACAAACAACGAGACCTGCGAGGAATTTGGTTTGGCTCCATGATGAGTCGAGAATTGAGATAAAAACAAATCCCGAGGCCAACTAACAATGAAAGAGCACACGAAAATAAACAAAAAGGACAATATGAACACAAACATGTTAAAGTGGTTGAAAGGGGCCTCCCTCCCTAAAGTAGGTATGCCTCGCCCAAGAGGGTCCTGAGACTCCCTTAAAAATATCAGAGGTATCAAAATCAGTTATAAGGGCCCTCATGGGCTTAATAGTGAAATTGATCAGATCCCCATGAAGAGGTAATCCTCCATAAAGGTTGTGTGTTTTCCAACCCTTATCTGACCCAGGGTACCTATAGAATAACCCCTGCAAGTAACCTATGTGGCTACCTATGTCAAGAAACTAAAGTCACCACTATATAACCAATGCACAGGATAATAATCGTAAGTCAATTCCATCATATGGGAAGGGTAACAAATCCAGAAATATTGAAAGCATCGCCTCTCACAGAGGTAAAGGCACTAGAAAGACCCTCAGATACGAATAGATCCCTAGAAATATCTATGATGTTAAGAAGGTATTAGAGGGATATATCTTCAACCAACTTCGTGCAACCTCGTGCTTAACTCTGGTGTGAGCAGAGCCTCCTAATGTCACCAATTATACAATGGATTTCGCCACTCCCTTATTCAGACACATAAGTTGAGTTTAATATCCTTGTATAATTTAACTCACAAAATCCTATTACAAGGCTCTAAATCTTAATCTAGTTTGTGCACCCTGAAAAATAAAATTATTTCTAATCAATTTTAAATTTATCAGCGTTACTTTTAGTGGTTTTTGTTACTCAAAAGATGTGGTAGTGAAACCGATGATGTTATGACTCAGCAAGTAAAATAAATGAACATGAATATAATGCAAAGTCTTAACTTCAATTCTCAATATATGATAATATTTTTAAAAATGCAAATTTCAATTCAAATCTACAATTTCAAATAAGATACAATCTTTCCATACATGTATCAATATCAATAATAAGAACCTAAAAGACCAAATGCCATAATGCAAAAAGTCTATTTTTTTTGTATTTTCACTATAAAGAAATGAAGATGCAAAGACTAAACAACAACTTGATATATAAACCCTATTGTAAGAGAAAATATACAAACCAAGCAGGATATCAAGAGGCAAACACCCAGCCCAAGATGCAAGGATAACCAATGAGAAAGATGATGAGAAAGAAAAACCGCCCAAAAATTCAACCAAAGAAAGGTTTCCTATCATTTTGCAGGAACTTAACAGTCATGACAACGACCCAAGAAGACTCAAGAACCATCAAAACTTACCCAACAAACAACAAACTCAAAAATGAAGAAAACAAGAATGATGCATGTGAATGTTTAAGAAAAAACCACATATGTACACGCCCTGTAGAAAGACAACTCGCATATGTACGCGTTTGTCAAGGGAAAACCCAGGTATATGTATTGAAAAATTTTCAGGTTAAGGATAAGGCCAAGAAACTCAGACTCAAAATGAAAATAGGTTGTCAAGAAATCAGACGACAAGAAAACTCGAGCTAACGGAGAGAAGTCAAAGGAGAAAAACACTCCAAACCCCGAAAAGAAGATTCCCTCCCCAGTATGGTTGCCAATTCTATTATGAGGAAAATCACTCTATGGCATGGGGAAAACCACAATAGAAGGAAATGACTATAGAAATCAAAATCTCAGGAGAAAGAGAAGAAATTTCCAGGAGGGCACGAGGAAGTTCACAGAGGAATGGTGAACTTTGAAGATTTTCAAGCCGAGAAAAGTCACAGAAGAGTCTGCGTAGAAATTTGCAAGGAGTGCAGAAGTAGTTTGAGAATAGCCTAAGTCTCGAAGGAGAAATTTTCACTAAGTGTGAAAAAGGGGTCGAGGACTCGTTAAAGTCCCGAAGATAGTGAAATCGTCCATCGTCGAAGGAGACAGGTGGCAGAAGATCGATAGGTTCGAGGGCAGGAACTTTAGGAGGTTTGCCGAGAGAAAACAAGGATCTTCGTGAAGTTGTGAAAAGTGATTTGAATTCTGGATCGTTGGATCCAGAAGACGTGTGGCAGAGATCCGCATGTTTCAGAGGAAGAACCCTTCGAAAACGTTAAGGAGAGGATACCCGAAGAGCTAGGAGCTGAAGAAAACCTAGTTGTCTATTGGGATAGGACACATGGACTTGGGATCGACACTTCATTGATTCACAAGTCGAGATGGATAGAGTCAAAAGAATAGAGGACTCTCAAAGTCTGAACTTACGATTTGATCACAACCATCGAGCACGGGAGGAGCATGGACTATAGATTTGGTCTCGAAGAATTCACCGATTCGGGGATTAGGAAAAGGGGAGTAAGAAGCTCGAGAAAGTTCTGAAGTATGGAATTGTGAAGGGATCTGGCCCACTGTCATAGTCCGTGGTCACACCAAGGAGGGAATTCGAGCACAGAGAGCGAGAATTGGTTGATGTTAAGAATTAAAAAGTTCTAAGGAGAGGGTCTTCGGGTGCCACATAACCTACACCAAGAAGGTAAAGGGCATGTGTCAAGCTAAATCAGTTCCCATGAGGAGCCCAATGAACCATTCAGTCTGGTGACTTGAATGATCCTATACTAGGAGGTTGAGCAACCCCTCAAGAGGGAGGAGAAGGGGGTGTATGTGAGTCACTAATTGGTATCAGAGCCTAATTTTCGTCTGTAGATTTCAGGAGAAGGAGAAGCTAGAAATTCTCTTATTTGTAGAGTGAACAACAGACTTTCCAAGAGAGTAGGTGGAAGGTGAAGATGACTTTTGAAGGTCATAAGTGTGGTCGAAGAGAAGACCTCGAGATGAAAAGCAAAGAGAAAATTGATAAAGAGTTCACTGAAATCTGAGCAGAGATGGAGAGGCTGACATTGAAGATGCAGCAGGAGGAAAAGGTTCACTGGACATATTAATGGCCTTTGAAGAGGAAAGCGAAGTGGCATGTCCAAGATTTGTTGGACATGAGGTAGCAATGAGAGTTGAGGAGGTGTATGAGGGAAATTGAAAACCTCATTGACACAGAGGAGGAAGTGGTTTACATCTGTGAACCAGAAGTTAGGAAAAGCGTCGGTGATGAGGAAGGGAGATCAAGTGAGGATCTCATAGACTGCCAGGGGAGCAGCAGTGGAAATTCATGTTTCCAAGTGGGAAATGATATGGGATCATTCAATCTCATAGACTACCATGAAGGCATAAGAGGAATCCCATATTGCCATATGGACAAGGGAGAGGAGAGGAGACTATCTGACAGTCTCATGAACTGAGGAGTAAGTTCGGATCAACAAGGAATGCTGATAGGGGAGGATAAAAAATCTATTATGATCATTGGTAAGGTTGATAGATTCCTACCAAGCTGCCTAGTTGAGGAAAGATCATGTGTTGCAGATGCAGCGATAGAAGGAAAACTAGAGGAAATTGTCAAGGAGGAGGAGAAGGAGAAGACACTGATGTTTTCCCTAGCAGAAGGAGAAGAGAATTTTGCAGAATTGCTCGAAATTTTCAGCCAGGAAGTTGAACAAGAAATAAATGCAGCAATGGAGTTTGCAGCTGAAGAGCGGGTAGACATCATGGACTTTGTTGTTTTGTATGAATAATTGGATTCCCTAGAGAGAAGGGTGATAGTGAAAAATCAACACATCCAACAGTTTAAGCTGGAATTACAGATGGAGGAGCCGACCAGCCTAAGGAACAACTGGATGAAGTTAGAACTGAACCAACACAAGAGGAGATGACAGAGGATGATCTTTCAAGGGAGGAAGTTGAGTAGCAACTCAATGATGAGACTGTAGTACTGGAGTGTGCAGCGGGGTGGAAAGATAAGGTCACAGAAGATGGAAAAAACAGCGTGGGAGATGAGGATGATCTACCCTTTGATTGAAAAAAGAAAGTGTGGCAGAGGAGACTACATAAGGAGAACCATCCAGTAGACAAACTGGACAGGGTGATAGAGGAGATAAGGAATATGATGTTAGGGTCAGAAAAGGAAGTGGTCAGAAAGGAGAATTTGAACATAAGAAATCTTACACGAGTAGAAGGGAAGATGCAGGAGCAACAACAATGAAGAAAAGGAGTCGAAAGACAGCTCAAGGAGAAAGTTTGGGATCCAAGAGGATTTCAACCACGTTGGAAATATCATGAGCAGGAGCTCGTGATTTTCGTAGTCGTGGAGTATGATGTAGGAGCATCACTCCACCTCAACACGCACCAGTCAATTAACTCACATGGTGTGCATTCAAGAAAGGGAGAGGCATCTCCCTCTCATTTTTCCTCGAGAATCAAAAGCGTGATACAAGAATTTAATGATGACAAGATGGAAGAGCCAAGTTGTGCATTCGCACAAGCTGGAGATAAGATCTCCATTAAGTGGTTGACAGTAGGAGGGATCTGCATCCGATTTGGAGCATATTTCCATCATTGTAATTTTCCCATTAGATAGGCATTTTGAATGGTGATTTGACACCACTAGTTTAGATTGTGAGGGAAGCTCGTCGATCCCCTCTTGTATAAATATTTACATGGGGTTTTTGGGTTTGGTTGTTGTAGGTTAGCTAAGATAGAGTTATCCAGGAGAGAAACAAGTAGAGCCGAGACTCAGTTGTAGCTCGGACTCCACTATTGTAATTTGATATTCCACCATTAATAGAAAATGGTGGTTTTCTTGTTATCAAAATCTGTGTAATGGATGATGTGTTATGAATGCCATTTATATGCATTTGAGTTGCAGATGAATGTTAGAAAATGTCTACAGGGATAGAGATACAATTTTATATCTGTGAGTGTGTTGGATTAGGTTTAGTTCTCTAGGATAAGTGCAAGGAGTGCACAACAGAGAGAGGAAACTATGTGAGCCGACGCAAGGAGTGTGTGTTTGAACTTGGTAGAGTTGGAAGAGAAACTGCCAAGAGGGCATACCAGGTTAATTCACATACTCAAGAGGAAATTTCAAGGTCGTTAAGTACCTTGGAAAGAAATACTGTGTAGGAGGAAGCACAGATCAGAGTTACTGAACACTCTGAAACACTTTGCCTAAAGGGAATGGAGAAAGTACGAGAGAGTACAAGAGAAACACTATTGGAAGTTTTGGAATCCTTAAGAGAATCCTAGAATTACTGAACATTCTGAGGAAGGAATACTTTGCAAGAGTTCATTGAAAAAGGAAAGGAGGTGCCTTAAACCCTTCCGTAAGCTAAGGGAGAAGTCATCAAAGAATGAAGTTGAGCATAAGGAGTGTGCCAAAGATACTATAAGTCCATCTTACAAGCTCAGGAATAAGAGCATAAATCATCAGGAGGGCACGAGGAAGTTCATAGAGGAACGATGAACTTTGAAGGTTTTCAAGCCAAGCAAAGTCGCAAAAGAGTCTTTGCAGAACTCTGCAAGGAGTGTAGAAGGAGTTCGATAATAGCCTAAGTATCGAAGGAGAATTTTTCACTAAGTGTGAAAAAGGGGTTGAGGACTCGCCGAAGTCCCGAAGACAGTGAAATCGTCCATCTTCGGAGGAGACAGGTGGCAGAAGATCGAGAGGTTCGGGGGCAAGAACTTTGGGAGGTTTTCCAAGAGAAAACAAGGACCTTTGTGAATTTGTGAAAAGTGACTTGAATTCTGGACCTTTGGATCTAGAAGACACATGGAAAATATCTATGTAGTTCGGAGGAAGAACCCTTCGAAAAAGTTAAGGAGAGGATACCCGAAGAGCTAGGAATCAAAGAAAACCTAGTCATCCATTGGGATAGGACACGTGGATTTGGGATTGACACTTCACTGATTCGCAAGTCGAGAAGGACAGAGTCAGGAGAAGAAAGGACTCATGATCTGAACTCACTATTTGATCGCAGTCATCGAGCACAGGAGGAGAATGGACCATAGATTTGGTCCTGAAGAATTCGTTGATTCGGGGATCAAGAAAAGGGGAGTAAGAAGCTCGTGAAAGTTCCAAAGTACGGAATCACGAAGGGAGATGGACCACGGTCATAGTCCGTGGTCACACCAAGGAGGGAAACTAAGCATAGAGAGCGAGTATCAATTGATGTTAAGAATTGAAAAGTGCTAAGGAGAGGTTCTGCGGGTGCCACATAACCTGTGTCGAGAAGGTAAAGGGCCCGTGTCAACATAAATTGGTTGCCATGAAGAGCCCAATGAACCGTTCAGTTTGGTGACTTGAACTATCCTATACTGGGAGTTTGAGCAGCCCCTCAGGAGGGAGGAGAAGGGGGTGTCTGCAAGTCACCAACCCTCACAACATCATGGACCTCTCAAACTAGGTGATCGTTACCCTACAGTTCAAACCATGGCAGGAGTGCTAGTAGGTTGTGACAGGGACATTGCCACACCTCTCCCTCAGTGTCTGGTTTCTATGCATGGCCCCTTTACTCCTTATGTGAGTCGAATTAGAAATCATCGTCAGCATGCATCCATTGACAAAAGAACTGTCAATGATCCATATGCATAAATCATACTATAACCAATAATATGTCACATGTGTGTAAAATTAAATACTCAAACAAAATAAAATCCACTCCCCGACTCAATCTGGAGTCCAAGGAAGTCCATCGATGCCATCGTCATCCATAATCTGTCATGTGTCCTGCACACTCAGGAAAAATCATCAATAGAATCTTCCAATACATATATATCAAATAACAATAAGTCACAACACATCATCATCATTATGTATAATCCATAATCGAAATGAAATCACAATGTACCATAACCAGATCACTTGCACGCAAGTGTCCTCAAATAATAAGTCAATAAAAGTGTGATCGGTAGAGAGGGATGTTACATACAACCCCTCTTGTTTTAAAATGTGTCCCGAAGTTATTAAAGTATATAAATTCAAGTAAACAAATGTATCTAACATGGATCTATATGTATAATCTATCAAACAAGTAAGGAAATTGTTGACGCATCTTATATGTGTCCTCCCATGTAGCCTAGTGTGGACTATAGTTCTCCGAGTGGACCTTGACCTGACCAACTATTCAACATTGTAGCTGTCAAATTCAATGGTCTAGAATGAAGATTGGCTCCACCATGAGAGAACCCTCATCTGACACATGCAAATAACTCATGTCAATAACATGTGAAGGATCACTAATATAATGTCTCAAAACAGATACATGAAATACATCGTGCATACACCTCAAAGAATTAGGAAAGGCTAGTCGATAAGCCATAGGTCCTTTCTTTTCCACAACTTCAAAAGGTCCCAAAAATCTAGGAGAGATTTTAGCACCCTTTCCAAACTTGATCAAACTCTTGTTCATTTTTACCTGCAAGAAAACTCTATCACCAACTTCATAACTACGGTCAATGCGATGCGCATCAGCATAACTCTTCTCCCTATTTTGCACTTCTTTAATCCTTTGTCTTATTGATTGCATATATTCTTCCATTTATTGAATCACTTTTAGTCCTACCAGGACCCTATCCTCAAATGGTGCCATCTTAATGGTACTCTGATAGTTGTTTTTGTATGAAAACGCTACTAGTGGCAAGAAATCTTCCCAACGTTTTTGTTGATCCATTACATACATACACAACATATCCTCCAAAATCCGGTTTGTTCTCTCTGTTTGTCCATCTATCTCAGGGTCATATGTTGTACTAAAATTCAACTATGTTCCCAAAGCCTCTTGGAAACTGGTCCAAAATCATCATATAAAAACTGATCCTCGATCAGATATGATCCTTCTTGGTACACCATGTAACCTCACAATCTCGCTAACAAAAAATTAAGCTATATTCGACGCCTGATACGTCGTATTCACTGGAATAAAGCGTGAACTCTTTTTCAGAGTGTCAACTACCACAAAAATTGGGTCATGTCTCCTTGTCATCAATGGAAATACAACAATAAAATCCATCAAAATGACTTCCCATTTTGATTCAGGAATAACATGTGGTTGTAACAATCCCACTGGATGTCTATGTTCATCCTTCACTTGCTAACATTCTAGATATCTTGCCACGTAGCTAACTATATCTTATTTCATTTCCTTCCAGAAGAATAAAATCTTAAGGTCTTCCTTCATCTTTGTGACTCCCGGATGAGCCATGTACACTGCTCAATGTGCTTCACTAAAGATCAAACTTCTTAATTCATTGTTAGGTGGTACGTAAATTCTTCCGTTAAATCTCAACAACTCATCATTGTCTAAGGAATAACCTTCAAACTTCGGTACCATCATGGTATTTCGTTCAATATTATCCTTAAATTATTTATACGAGTCATCGTTGATCTGTAAGGTTAGAATCTTTTCTTGAAGATTCGTCTTAAGAGATATTACTGAGAATGTGTGTGGTCTCCGAATCAACACATCTACCACTATGTTCATCTTTCCTTTAATGTAAGTAATCTCAAAGTCGTATTCGCTAATTAATTCTGACCACTACTACATATTGAAAATTTTGTGATGACTACTTGCGACGAAAGTACCCTTTCGTCACAAAATTCAAGATAAAGAGTTCATTTTTTTCATTTTTTTATAAATCCAGCGCGAATTTGTCGCTCTTGCGATGAAACCAGAGATTTGTCACAAGAGTGAAAAAAGTGAAGATAGTGCAGTGTCATCGCTCTTGCGACAACCTTTGGTTATCGTCGCAAGAACGACGATAACCATTGACCGCTACACTATTTGAAAAAGTCAACATTGACCTTTATACTATTTGACAAAGTCAACATTGACTTGGTCAACGTTCGTCGCTCTTGCGACGAAAAAATATCTATAAATATTTTTCAAATTAGAGATGTTGCGACAATATTGTTATAACAACAACGGTTTAGAAAGGATGTTTTTGTGAAGAAGAATGACGTGGAATATTAAAGGTGGGAAAAAAGTAAAGAGGCTGAAAAGGGTGATGGTAGATGTTATTGCCCTTGCAAAATATGTTGCACTACACATCCCATAAGAATTTTAATTGTAACAGCTAATAAAAATTGTAGGAAATATGGGCACATGGGTGGTGGATCGAATGAATATAGTCCTGTGGTAATAGTTATATATTCATTGTTTGTTTTTATATTGTCGATTTTATTTTTATAAAATTATATATGTGTATATATATTGTTTGAATATTTGTTATACACACTAATTTTGCATGATTGTTTGTAATTATAAAGTTAGAGTTGCCCTCTAACTTTCTGGAGAATATTGCACCAAGTAGTAGTAGAAATGATGTTGTACAAGCTGATAAATATGATCAAGCAAATGAGGATCTCATGGAAGAAAATGATGGAACAAATAAAGTTAATGATATCATGGAAGAAGATGATGGGACAAGTCAAATGATCAAAGATTTGTTTACTCAGACGAATGAGGATGGGGGCAGTGATGGTATTTATGATGAACCTATATTAGAAAAGGAAAATAAACGACTTTATGAAGGCTAAAGAGAAAATTTTATCTCCGCTACATTGTTGCTAAGGTTATGAATAATTTTTCAAACACATGTATGAAGCAGAGCCTAAGGTATGTAATATGTTTCATCTCATATACATAAATGTTGACTTTTTTCTATTTCTTTTAGTTTTAATTAATGTGTGAAATAAGAATGCAATTTTTATGATTAATGATATTTACATTAACTAGTTATTTGTTATGTTGTAGATTGCTAGGTGAATTTTTGTTATCATCGTCAAATATTTTACCTCACACATATCGAGATTTGCATGCCATTATGAAAGATATTGGAATGGATTATCAAACTATATATGCATGTCCTAATGATCATATAATATATTATGGACAACATGCTTTGAAAATAGAATGCCTACAATGTCTTATCAATAGATATCGAACCGATCAAGTGATGCAGGAGCATCGCCAGTAGCAAGCGAGCGCGAGGGCAGAAGACAACTGGGATGAGCACCAGCACATTTCAGCACGTTGCAAAAGTGTTTTGGAATGTTTTTGAAATATTAATGGAATAAGGCATACCTTGCATTTATATTTTGGAGGATGTAAATAGATCATGAGCGATTTGCTCTCATCTGTAGTAGGTAAAGGCATTTATGCATAGTTAATATAAGTAGGTAGATTTAAATTCCAGATTAGACAGTTTAGAGCGTAGGAGGGAAAACCGACTATAGACACCCTCACCATTGTATCATTGAAACATTAACAATCAGAGATCATTAAGCACATTGAGCAAGGGAAGAGAGAAAACTGTAGCAAAGAATGTAGAGAAGAACCCATGTACAAGAGTTCTGAATTAATATATGAAGCTTTGATTCAGATTCATGGTGTCATGATGCTTTCTGTGTATACATGTTGAATGGTATGCTTATGGTTGTTTATTCTCTCTGTTATGCATTTGCTTTAATATTGTGTGAATGTACAATTTCATGTTAAATGTTTGAAGTCTGGGAGAGAGAGAGAGAATGAGTTTCAATTGTTTCTCTTCCTGAGCGAGAAGTTCCTGCAAGGAGTGCGTTGACAAAGACCCAGAGTTTATCTCTGAAATCTCAAGAGAGATACTGTTGTTCTCATTCCCACAGAAGTGTAGGTGAGACATAGGAGCTGTGCAAGGTGTGTGTAGGCCGGTTGAAAGTTGAGAACTTATCAACCAAGGGGTGAATTGGAAGGTTGTTGTTGCAGGAAAGTGCATAGAGTCAAGAGAATCATATACTTAGAAGTATTTGAGGGACTGCAGCAAGAAGTGTGCGCAGGAGTCTTATTGAAGACTCGAGGTTGCAAAGAAATCTCAGAAGGGGTAGCGCCATTGAAGTATTCAAAGGAGGACAAGGTCGAACTACTTCGAAGGAAGACAAGGGTCGAAGTCATCCAGCAAAAATTAAATCCCAGAGGAAGAATTTGGCTTATTTCATAGGAGTTATCTAGGAGAAACGAGCAGTTGAAATTCTCTGTGGGTAATTCCTGAAATCACGAGGACCGTAGGATCCAAGGAAATTTCAAGGTGGTTAGAGGCAGATGAGCTTCCCGCTCTAGGATCTAGAATCAACGTGGACCATTGATTGTGATTTGCACAAGCCGTCAGATCATTTCAGAATTTCGGGGATCCTAGCAACAAGGAGTCGAGTGCAGTGGAATGAAAATCCCAAAGTCACGAGTTGCGATAGGACTTCGATTAAATTTTTCGTGATTTCGACACTTCAGGTGTCAAGAAATGGAGAAAGCAGTGCTTTGGGAGAAAAATTCCCGAAAACCTGAAAGAGTGACAGGTGGCAGGAGTCTACGTCAAAGGTAGAAAACTGCAAGGATGACAGGTGGCATGTGTAGAAATTTAGATACAAATTAATGTATTCTTGTGATTCTCCTGATCTAACAATTACCGCAACTTGTTAAATACAGAATCGCTTCTACTATTATTGCGGAAGCAATTTAAACCACGATCTCAACCACAATGCACAAAGTGAAATATCAATAACACACAACACAGAAGTTTTACCGGGGAAAGCGTAAAGCAAAAAACCCCACTATCATATATTATGAATCATGAAACAATCTCATACAAAGCTCTAATCCAAGAGCTCTCAGTACAATCCAATCGTTTCACACTGTCATACACAAATTAGCAAATACATGCGCCAATTTCCGTGACCAGACAAC
>ML795854.1:95420-137676 GCA_009831015.1 Picea engelmannii
TCCAATGCATGTGTGAACAACTCACAACTGATAGCCAACTGTCCCTTTCACCTGTTATCTCAACTGGTGTCCATTGGAATGACATGCATGTAGTTAATCGTGGCAAGTCTTTAGTTGCATGCGAGTTTAACTGATTGTGAATTCATGAATAATTAATTCACTGAACTCGCACTAATACAAATAATCTTAACTCACTTAACTACACTTACAATTCTGTTATAATTCCAAATCACTCAGTTATGAATGAGATAATAGATTAATATTTATTGTCTAATTTAATTAAGGGAAAAACTAAATTAGACACATGTTTCTTGTTGACTTTTCAACAGCATGTCTTCATCAATTGGTGAAGTCAAATTTTTTTGACCGGTTCGGGGTTTGAAAGTTGAAGGACAGAGAGCCTTGCATTTGGATTCAAGAAATCGTGAAGTCCAAAATCCTGATGAAGTGAGAAGCCCGTTGAAAATTCAACCTTGGCCGAGTACATCAGAATTTGGCAATTTGGGTTTCGGCGGTTGTAGAGATAAGAACCCTCGACAACAGGAATCACGAAACCCGAAGTCCCAACTTGTGAAGGGCGCTATCCTATTTTGGTTAAGGAGGTTTGGGTTGATGCTTCATGTTTGATCACGCGGGCACACCCATAAGGAGTTGTTGATACACTGTTGAGGAAAACCAAAGAGCTAATTAGACTCAAAGGGCAGATTAGAGTGATCTTGCGTGGACCTTGGACCTGAGGGTTTGGGTGTTTGAGTCAGTTGTGGTATCAGAGAACAGAAAAAGTTCTTTGTTTTCTATAGCAGAGGAAGGAAGAATATTTCTTAGCCATGCCGCTGAGAAGAAGAGATAGACCAATGCCTGATCCAGTAGTGGAAAGGGAAATGTGTGAACTACGTGCCAGGCTTGATGCCATGGAGACAACACAGAGGCGCACAGTCGACACTGGAGATATCAGTGAGGCTAATAGTGAAAATGAAGCTATACATGGAGAAGAAGTCGCAGTCGAAGATGTTGTAGATGAACACCAAAATGGCATCAAGCCTGGCATGAGGAAAAGGATAGGTGCCAGGGAAAAAATGGAGATTCCCATGTATGAGGGAAACCTGGATGCTAAAGAGCTTCTAGATTGGATTAGAGATTTGGATAAATATTTTGACTATGAGTATGTCGAGGAAGACAGGAAAGTCAAACATGCTG
Source organism: Picea engelmannii (assembly GCA_009831015.1). Taxonomy (NCBI): domain Eukaryota; kingdom Viridiplantae; phylum Streptophyta; class Pinopsida; order Pinales; family Pinaceae; genus Picea; species Picea engelmannii. The sequence continues at coordinate 96,618 of ML795854.1, forward strand.
TCACAAGACTTAAAGGGCATGCAACATTATGGTGGGATGAACTACAGGCTGACAGATGATGCAAAGGCAAGCAGAAAACAAAGAGTTGGGATAGAATGGTTGCAAAGATGAAAGAAAAATTCATACCCAAGGATTATCAAATTACTCTGTTTCAGAGAATGTAGAACTTGAGACAGAAGTTGATGTCAGTGAAATAATACACTAAAAAATTCTACAAACTAAACATCAGGGCAGGTCATCGGGAAAGTGATGATGAAAAGGTTGCTAGATACATGAATGGTATGAGATATGACATCCAAGATGAGATGAGAATGATGATCATTTGAACTGTAGAAGATGCTTATCAGATGGCTCTGAAAGCTGAAGAAAAACTTAGCCGAAAGCAAGGTCAAAGAGGTCGAGGAGGAAGTCAGGCAAGAGGCAAGACAATTTCCCAAGACAGAACTCAGAGACCTCAAGAAGAGGGAAAGAAACCTCAAACTCAGCATGAGAGAGGAGGAAGCTCACAAAGAGGATAGTATGCTGATAAGAATGCTTTTCCTCGTACCAGAGGAAGAGGAAGAGGCATAGGTGGAGAAATAAAATGCTTTACCTGTGGAAAAAATGGACATAAACCTTATGAATGCCCAAATAAAAAGAAAGAAGGGGGTGAAACTCACATTGTCGAAGCATAGAGATGGAATGTTGAGGCAGAAGATGTTGAGGGCGAAAGATCCTTGATGATGAGAAAAGTTATCTTAATGCCAGAGAAGGAGGCAAAGAACCCAGTCCAAAGGAACAGACTTTTTCGGACTACTTGCAAGACCAAAGACAGGGTATGCAAGGTCATCGTGGACAGTGGTTGCATAGAAAATCTCATTTCTACAGAGATGGTAGAAAAGCTGGAGCTGGAGACTATCGTACAGCCAAGCCCATACAAAGTTTCATGGCTACAAAAAGGACATCAGGTAAATGCCACTAAACAATGTTTAGTTGAATTTAAAATAGGAGGATATAAGGATGAAATATTGTGTGATGTCATTCCCATGGATGTTTGTCATCTATTGTTGGGTAGACCATGGAAATATGACAGGAATGTGATTCATGATGGGAGAAAGAACACATACACCCTGGAGAAGAATGGGAGAACTCACATGTTGTTGTCGATTAAGGATAAAGAAGTGAAACCTGAGGTAAGCAACACTATACTTCTCATGAGTGGGAAGGAACTTCTTAAGGAGGTTAAGAAGAAGGAAGATACACACTTCATTGTGGTCAAGAAGCCTAGAATTGATTTAACCAGTACAAGAATGGATGATTTACCAGAGGAAATCCAAGAGTTGTTGGAAGAGTTCGCTGATATAGTAGTGGATGAACTACCTCATTCGTTTCCACCTATCAGAAGTATAAGCCATCATATTGATCTTATACCTGGAGCTAGTTTACCAAACAAAGAAGCGTATAGATTGATGCCGCAGGAGAATGAAGAGGTCAAGAGACAGGTCCAGGATTTAATGGAAAAGGGGTTGATTAGAGAGATCTTGAGTCCATGCGTTGTTCCAATAGTGCTCAACCCAAAGAAACATGGAGGCTTGAGGATGTGTATAGACTCGAGGGTGATCAATAAGATTACCATCAGGTATAGATTTCCATTTCCAAGGATGGATGACTTGATGGATTGCTTGAGTGGAGCAAGTTTCTTTTCAAATATTGATTTGAAAAGCGGATATCATCAAATTCGAATGAGAGAAGGTGATGAATGGAAGATGGCATTCAAGACAAATGAAGGGCTATATGAATGGCTTGTTATGCCATTTGGATTAACAAATGCACCTAGTACTTTCATGAGATTGATGAATGAAGTACTGAAGGATTTCATAGGAAAATTTGTCATCATATATCTTGATGATATATTGATTTTCAGCAAGACAGAAGCTAAACACTTGAAGCATTTGGCTACAGTGATGAGGAGATTGCAGCAAGAAAAGTTGTTGATAAATATGAAGAAATCAACATTTATGAGGACATAACTCATTTATTTGGGTTTTGTTATCTCTGCAAATGAGCTGAAAATGGATCCAAAGAAGGCGGATACCATTAAGAATTGGCCATCGCCAAAGAGTATATTTGAAGTTAGAAGTTTCCATTGATTGGCTAGTTTCTACACTAAATTTATCAGAAATTTTAGTGGAATTAGCACACCGATGATGGACACGGTGAAGAAAATACATAAGTATTTTCACTGGACAGAAGAAGAAGAGAAAAGTTTCAACTTGCTGAAGAGGAAGATTATTGAACAGCCAATTCTGGTGTTGCCAGATTTTAGTAAGACATTTCAGGTCAAATGTGACGCTAGTGGATTTGAAATTGGAGTGGTCTTGAGCCAAGATGATAGGCCAGTTGCATACTTCAGTGAGAAACTGAATGAAGCAAAAGTCAAGTACTCCACATATGACAAATAATTTTATGCATTCATACAAGCGCTGAAGAAATGGAGACATTATTTGGTTCCTAAAGAGTTTGTTTTGTACAGCGATAATCACGCTTTACAATTCGTGACTCAACAGGACAAGCTGAACCAAAAGCATGCAAAATGGGTTGAATATATGCAAAATTTTACTTTTGTAATTAAACATATTTCTGGAACTGCTAACAAAGTTGTTGATGCTTTGAGCAGGAAATGTTTGTTGATGCAGGAATTCAAAGTCAAAACTTTAGGTTTTGATAATCTCAAAGAAATGTACAGAGATGATCCATATTTTAAAGAGGCATATGAGGCATCTGAGAATCCAATTATCAGGGACAGAAGTCAATGGACTAAATATATGATCCAGGATGGATCAGTATTCAGAGGCAATCAATTATGTATTCCAAAATGCTCCATGAGGGAGAATCTGCTGAAAGAAAAACACAGTGGAGGATTGGTCGGACATTTCGATCATGATAAGACATTCTCAAAGTTGAATGGCTTGTATTTTTAGCCAAGGATGAGGACAGATGTAAAAATATTTGTGGAAAGATGTAGAATTTTTCAGCACACAAAGGGAAAAAGGTAGAACACAGGGTTATACCATCCATTACCCATACCTGAGAGGCTGTGGGATGTAGTGAGCATGGATTTTGTATTAGGGATACCAAGGAAGCAAAGAGGTTGTGATTCAATCTTTTTGGTAGTCAATAGATTTTCAAAGATGGCACATTTTATACCATGCCAGAAAACCAGCGATGCAACTCACATTGTGAACCTGTTTTTCAAATAAGTTGTCAGACTTCATGACTTGCCAAGAAGTATTGTTTCAGATCGAGACACCAAGTTTGTGGGACATTTATGGAGGACTTTATGGAAGAAGTTGGGGACAAGTTTGTCATTTAGCTTAGCTTATCATCCTCAGACAGATGGGTAGATAGAAGTTGTAAACAATAGCTTGGGAGATTTGCTAAGGAGCCTAGTGATTGAACACCACAGTTAGTGGGATCACATTCTGCCATAGGAGGAATTTGCTTACAATGATTCAATTAACAGAATCACAAGGCAAAGTCCATTTCAGATTGTTTATGGAATGCAACCCAGGGGAGTGTCTGAATTGAAAGATTTAGAAGAGACTGAATTCAGAAGTGCTAGTGTTGAGGATTTTGCAAAAGCATTGAAAGAGCTTAACAGCCAAGTGAAGGAGCGATTGCAGAATTCAAACCAAGAGTATAAACGCAGAGCAGATCAACACAGGCGAGAACTTTAGTTTGAAGTTGGTGATCTGATTCTTGCACATCTGAGGAAGGATAGGTTCCCAAGGGGAACATATAACAAACTGAAAATGAAAAAGATTGGACCATGCAAGGTCTTGAAGAAATTTGGGGCAAATGCATATGAGATTGAATTACCCGATGGGATCAGAATTTCACCAATATTCAACATCTCAGATTTGTACCCTTACAGAGCTGGAAAAACAGGAGTAGAGAATGGAAAGACAGAGGTTCAGTGGACTAAACAAATGCCTGTAGCTGAAAAGCCACAGATGGAAAGTATACTTGACAAGAGGGTCAGTAAGAGGACCAAGAGGAAAGAGTATTTGGAATACTTGGTCAAATGGAAGGGACATCCAGTTGAAGATGCCAACTGGGAGAATGAAGCAGAAATTCAGAAGCATGGACAGACTGTGCAAGAGCTCATGAACAAGAGTCCATGAAAATTTTCAAGCGAGGGAGTATGATGCAAGAGCATCGCCAGCAGCAAGTGAGTGCGAGGGCGGAAGACAATTGGGATGAGCGCCAGCACATTTCAGCACATTGCAAAAGTGTTTTGGAATTTTTTTGAAATATTAATGTAATAAGGCGTACCTTGCATTTATATTTTGGAGGATGTAAATAGATCATGAGCGATTTGCTCTCATCTGGAGTAGGTAAAGGCATTTATGCATAGTTAATGTAAGTAGCTAGATTTAAATTCCAGATTAGAAAGTTTAGAGCATAGGAGGGAAAACCGACTATAGACACCCTCACCATTGTATCGTTGAAACATTAACAATCAGAGATCATTAAGCACATTGAGCAAGGGAAGAGAGAGAATTGTAGCAGAGAATGTAGAGAAGAACCCATGTACAAGAGTTCTGAATTAATATATGAAGCTTTGATTCAGATTCATGGTGTCATGATGCTTTCTATGTATACATGTTTAATGGTATGCTTATGGTTGTTTATTCTCTATGTTATGCATTTGCTTTAATATTGTGTGAATGTATGATTTCATGTTAAATGTTTGAAGTCTGGGAGAGAGAGAGAGAATGAGTTTCAATTGTTTCTCTTCCTGAGCGAGAAGTTCCTACAAGGAGTGCAGTGAAATCGTCTGCAAGGAGTGTGTTGACAAAGACCCAGAGTTTATCTCTGAAAGCTTAGGAGAGATATCGTTGTTCTCATTCCCGCAGAAGTGCAGGTGAGACATAGGATCCGTGCAAGGTGTGTGTAGGCCGGTTGAAAGTTGAGAACTTATAAACCAAGGGGTGAATTGGAAGGTTGTTGTTGTAGGAAAGTGCACAGAGTCAATAGAATCAAATACTTAGAAGTATTTGAGGGACTGCCGCAAGAAGTGCACGCAGGAGTCTTATTAAAGACTCCAGGTTGCAAAGAAAGCTCAGAAGGGGTAGTGTCATTGAAGTATTAAAAGGATGACAAGGTCGAACTACTTCGAAGGAAGACAAGGGTCGAAGTCATCCAGTAGAAGTTAAATCCCAGAGGAATAATTTGGCTTATTTCGCAGGAGTTATCAAGGAGCAACGAGAAGTTGAAATTCTCTGTGGGGAATTCTCGAAATCACGAGGACCGTAAGATCCAAGGAAAATTCAAGGTGGTTAGAGGCAGGCGAGCTTCCTACTCTATGATCTAGAATCAACGTGGACCATTGATTGTGCTTTGCACAAGCCATCAGATCATTTCAGCATTTCAGGGATCCTAGCGACAAGGAGTCGAGTGCAGTGGAATGAAAATCCCGAAGTCGCAAGTTGCGATCGAACCTGGATTAAAGTTTTTCTGATTTCATCACTTTAGGTGTCAGGAAATGGAGAAGGCAGTGCTTTGGGAGTGAAAGTCCTGAAAACCCGAAAGACTGACAGGTGGCAGGAGTCTACATCAAAGGTAGAAAACTACAAGGACGATAGGTGGCATGTCTTCATCAATTGGCAGAGTCAAATTTTGTTGAATGTTTCAGGGTTCGGAAGTTGAAGGACGGAGAGCCTTGCATTTGGATTCATGAAATCACAAAGTCCAAAATCCTGATGAAGTGAGAAGCTCGTTGAAAAGTCAACCTTGGCCGAGTGCATCGGAGTTCGGCAATTTGGGTTTCGGCAGTTGTAGAGATAAGAACCCTTGACAACAAGAATCACAAAATCGTGAAACCCAAAGTCCCAACTTGCGAAGGGCGCGATCCTATTTCGGTTAAGGAGGTTTGGGTTGATGCTTCATGTTTGATCATGCGGGCACACCCATAAGGACCTGTGGATACATTGTCGAGTGTGAAGGGTATTTCCTGAGAGGAAAACCAAAGAGTCAATTAGACTCAAAGGGCATATTAGAACGATCCTACGCGAAACTTGAGCCTGAGGGTTTGGGGGTTTGCACCAGTTGTGGTATCAGAGCACAGAAAAAGTTCTTTGTTTTCTGTAGCAGAGGAAGGAAGAATATTTCTTATCCATGTCACCGAGAAGAAGAGATAGACCAATGCCTGATCTAGCAATGGAAAGGGAAATGTGCGAACTACGTGCCAGGCCTGATGCCATGGAGACAGCACAGAGGTGCACATTCGACATTAGAGATATCAGTGAGGCTGACAGTGAAAATGAAGATGGACATGGAGAATAAGTTGCATTCGAAGATGTTGTAGATGAACGCCTATCCAGGGCTATCATAAGGATAGGTGCCAGGGAAAAAATGGAGATTCCCATGTATGAGGGAAACCTGGATGCTGAAGAGCTTCTAGATTGGATTAGAGCTCTGGATAAATATTTTGACTATGAAGATTTCGAGGAAGATAGGAAAGTCAAACATGTTGTCACAAGACTTAAATGGCATGCAGCATTATGGTGGGATGAACTGCAGGCTGACAGACGCTGCAAAAGCAAGCAGAAAATCAAGAGTTGGGATAGAATGGTTGCAAAGATGAAAGCAAAATTCACACCCAAGGATTATCAAATTACTCCATTTCGTAGAATGAAGAACTTGAGACAGAAGTTGATGTCAGTGAAATAATACACTGAATAATTCTACAAACTAAACATCAGGGCAGGTCATTGGGAAAGTGACGATGAAAAGGTTGTCAGATACATGAATGGTCTGAGATATGACATCCAAGATGAGATGAGCATGATGATCATTCGAACTGTAGAATATGATTATCAGATGGCTCTGAAAGATGAAGAAAAACTGAGTTGAAAGCAAGGTCAAAGAGGCCGAGGAAGAAGTCAGGCAAGAGGAAAGACAATTTCCCAAGACAGAACTCAGAGACCTCAAGAAGAGGGAAATAAACCTCAAACTCAACATGAGAGAGGAGGAAGCTCATAGAGAGGACAGTATGTTGATAAGAATGTGTTTCCTCGTACCAGAGGAAGAGGAAGAGGCAGAGGTGGAGAAATAAAATGCTTTACCTGTGGAAAAAATGGACATAAATCTTATGAATGCCCAGATAAAAAGAAAGAAGGGGGTGAAACTCACATTGTCGAAGCACAGAGATGGAATGTTGAGGCAGAAGATGCTGAGGGCGGAAGATCCTTGATGATGAGAAAAGTTCTCTTAACACCAAAGAAGGAGGCAAAGAACCTAGTCCAAAGGAACAGACTTTTTCGGACTGCTTGCAAGACCAAAGACAGGGTATGCAAGGTCATTGTAGACAGTGGTAGAATAGAAAATATCGTTTCTACAAAGATGGTAGAAAAGTTGGAGCTGGAGACTATCGTACATCCAAGCCCATACAGAGTTTCATGGCTACAAAAAGGACATCAGGTAAATGTCACTAAACAATGTCTAGTTGAATTTAAAATAGGAGGATATAAGGATGAAATATTGTGTGATGTCATTCCCACGGATGTTTGTCATCTATTGCTGGGTAGACCGTGGAAATATGAAAAGAATGTGATTCATGATGGGAGAAAGAACACATACACCCTGGAGAAGAATGGGATAACTCACATGTTGTTGCCGATTAAGGATAAAGAAGTGAAACCTGAGGTAAGAAACACTGTACTTCTCATGAGTGGGAAGGAACTTCTTAAGGAGGTTAAGAAGAAGGAAGATACACAATTCATTGTGGTCAGGAATCCTAGAATTGTTTTAACCAGTACAAGAATGGATGATTTACCAGAGGAAATCCAGGAGTTGTTGGAAGAGTTTGTTGATATAGTAGTGGATGAACTACCTCGTTCATTTCCACCTATCATAAGTATAAGCCATCATATTGATATTATACGTGGAGCTAGTTTACCAAACAAAGCAGCGTACAAATTGACGCCGCGGGAGAATAAAGAGTTCAAGAGACAGGTCCAAGATTTAATGGACAAGGAGATGATTAGAGAGAGATTGAGTCCATGCGTTGTTCCAACAATTCTCAGGCCAAATAAAGATGGAGGCTGGAGGATGTGCACAAACTCGAGGGCGATCAATAAGATTACCATCAGGTATAGATTTCCATTGCCAAGGATGGATGACTTGATGGATTGCTTGAGTGGAGCAAGTTTCTTTTCAAAGATTGATTTGAAAAGCGGATATCATCAAATTTGAATGAGAGAAGGTGATGAATGGAAGATGGCATTCAAGACAAATGAAGGGCTATATGAATGGCTTGTTATGCCATTTGGCTTAACAAATGCACCTAGTACTTTCATGAGATTGATGAATGAAGTCCTGAAGGATTTCATAGGAAAATTTGTCATCGTATATCTTGATGATATATTGATTTTCAGCAAGACGAAAGCTGAACACTTGAAGCATTTGGCTACAATGATGAGGAGATTGCAGCAAGAAAAGTTGCTGACAAATATGAAGAAATCAACATTTATGAGGACAAAACTCATTTATTTGGGTTTTGTTATCTCTGTAAATGAGCTGAAAATGGATCCGGAGAAGGTGGATACCATTAAGAATTGGTCATCGCCAAAGAGTATATTTGAAGTTAGAAGTTTCCATTGATTGGCTAGTTTCTACAGGAAATTTATCAGAAATTTCAGTGGAATTAGCGCACCGATGATGGACACGGTGAAGAAAAGACATAAGTATTTTCACTGGACAAAAGAAGCAGAGAAAAGTTTCAACTTGCTGAAGAGGAAGATTACTGAACAGCCAATTTTGGTGTTGCCAGATTTTAGTAAGAGATTTTAGGTCAAATGTGACACTGGTGGATTTGCAATTGGAGCAGTCTTGAGCCAAGATGACAGGCCAGTCGCATACTTCAGTGAGAAACTGAATGAAGAGAAAGTTAAGTACTCCACATATGACAAAGAATTTTATGCAGTCATACAAGTGTTGAAGAAATGGAGACATTATTTGGTTCCTAAAGAGTTTGTTTTGTACAGTGATAATCACGCTTTACAATTTGTGACTCAATAGGACAAGTTGAACCAAAAGCATGCAAAATGGGTTCAATATATGCAAAATTTTACTTTTGTAATTAAACAAGTTTCTGGAACTGCTAACAAAGTTGTTGATACTTTGAGTAGGAAATGTTTGTTGATGCAGGAATTCAAAGTCAAAACTTTGGGTTTTGATAATCTCAAAGAAATGTACAGAGACGATCCAGATTTTAAAGAGGCGTATGAGGCATCTGAGAATCCAATTCTCTGGGACAGAAGTGAATGGATTGAATATATAATCCATGATGGATTATTATTTAGAGGCAATCAATTATGTATTCCAAAATGCTCCATGAGGGAGAATCTGTTGAAAGAAAAACACAGTGGAGGATTGGTCGGACATTTCGGTCATGATAAGACGTCCTCAAAGTTGAATGGCTCGTATTTTTGGCCAAGGATGAGGACAGATGTAAAAATATTTGTGGACAGATGTAGAATTTTTCAGCACACAAAGGGAAAAAGGCAGAACACAGGGTTATACCAGCCATTACCCGTACCTGAGAGGTCGTGGGATGCAGTGAGCATGGATTTTGTATTAGGGCTGCCAAGGACGGAAAGAGGTTGCGATTCAATCTTTGTGGTAGTCGATAGATTTTCAAATATGGAACATTTTATACCATGCCAGAAAACCAGCGACGCAACTTACATTGCGAACCTGTTTTTCAAAGAAGTTGTCAGACTTCACGGCTTTCCAAGAAGTATTGTTTCAGATCGAGACACCAAGTTTGTGGGACATTTCTGGAGGACTTCATGGAAGAAGTTGGGGACAAGTTTTCATTTAGCTCAGCTTATCATCCTCAAACAGATGGGCAAATAGAAGTTGTAAACAAGAGCTTGGGAGATTTTCTAAGGAGCCTAGTGACTGAACACCACAGTCAGTGGGATCACATTCTGCCACAAGCGGAATTTTCTTACAATGATCAATTAATAGAAGCACAGGGAAAAAGTGTTTAGGAATGTTTTTGAAATATTAATGTAATAAGGCGTACCTTGCATTTATATTTTGGAGGATGTAAATAGATAATGAGCAGTTTTCTCTCATCTGTAGTAGGTAAAGGCATTTATGCATAGTTAATGTAAGTAGGTAGATTTAAATTCCAAGTTAGACAGTTTAGAGCGTAGGAGAGAAAATCGACTATAGACACCCTCACCATTGTATCGTTGAAACATTAACAATCAGATATCATTAAGCACATTGAGAAAGGGAAGAGAGAGAACTGTAGCAGAGAATGTAGAGAAGAACCCATGTACAGGAGTTCTGAATTAATATATGAAGATTTGATTCAGATTCATGGTGTCATGATGCTTTCTGTGTATACATGTTGAATGGTATGCTTATGGTTGTTTATTCTCTCTGTTATGCATTTTCTTTAATATTGTGTGAATGTATGATTTCATGTTAAATGTTTGAATTCTGGGAGAGAGAGAGAGAATGAGTTTCAATTGTTTCTCTTCCTGAGCAAGAAGTTCCTGCAAGGAGTGCAGTGAAATCGTCCGCAAGGATTGCATTGACAAAGACCCAGAGTTTATCTCTGAAAGCTCAGGAGAGATACCATTGTTCTCATTCCCGCAGAAGTACAGGTGAGACATAGGAGTCGTGCAAGGTGTGTGTAGGCTGGTTGAAAGTTGAGAAATTATCAACCAAGGGGTGAATTGGAAGGCTGTCATTGTAGGAAAGTGCATAGAGTCAAGAAAATCAAATACTTAGAAGCATTTCAGGGACTGTCGCAAGAAGTACACGCATGAGTCTTATTGAAGACTCGAGGTTGCAAAGAAAGCTCATAAGGGGTAGTGTCATTGAAGTATTCAAAGGAGGACAAGGTTGAACTACTTCGAAGGAAGACAAGGGTCAAAGTCATCCAGCAGAAGTTAAATCCCAGAGGAAGAATTTGGCTTATTTCGCAAGAGTTATCAAGGAGCAACGAGGGGTTGAAATTCTCTATGGGGAATTCCCAAAATCACGAGGACCATAGGATCCAAGGAAATTTCAGGGTGGTTAGAGGCAGTCGAGCTTCCCGCTCTAGGATCTAGAATCAACGTGGATCATTGATTGTACTTTGCACAAGCCGTCAGATCATTTCGGCATTTCAGGGATCCTAGCGACAAGGAGTCGAGTGCAGTGGAACGAAAATCCTGAAGTCGCAAGTTGCGATAGGACCTCGATTAAATTTTTTGGGATTTCAGCACTTCGGGTGTCGGGAAACGGAGAAGGCAGTTCTTTGGGAGCGAAAGTCCTGAAAACTCGAAAGAGTGATAGGTGGCAGGAGTCTACATCAAAGGTAGAAAACCGCAAGGACGACAGGTGGCATGTCTTCATCAATTGGCGGAGTCATATTTTGTTAACCATTTCAGGGTTCGGAAATTGAAGGATGGAGAGCCTTGCATTTGGATTCGTCAAATCGCGAAGTCCAAAATCCCGACGAAGTGAGAAGCCCGTTGAAAAGTCAACCTTGGCTGAGTGCATCGATGTTCAGCAATTCGGGTTTCGACAGTTGTAGAGATAAGAACCCTCGACAACAGGAATCGCGAAATCGCGAAACCCGAAGTCCCAACTTGCGAAGGGTGTGATCCTATTTCGGTTAAGGAGGTTTGGGTTGATGCTTCATGTTTGATCACGCGGGCACACCCATAAGGACCTGTGGATACACTGTCGAGTTTGAAGGGTATTTCCTGAGAGGAAAACCAAATATTCAATTAGACTCAAAGGGAATATTAGAACGATCCTACGTGGACCTTGGACTTGAGGGTTTGGGGGTTTGCATCATTAAGTAACAAAAAGGGTTCCTCAAAAGTCTCTTCGTCATATTCCCATAACTCCATGTTTGCAGCAATTGTTCAAGTGTGAAAGCATAGCACAATTTATGGATTACAATGCATGTAAGAGAAGTGGATATGGTGTTCTTCTAATGCCTGTCGATGGTTATGCATTTAGGGAAATTGAGGGAAAATGGGCAGATTTCAAAGATGAACCTCATAACATTAAGCTTTCTTTGGCAATTGATAGTGTTAATCCATTCGGAGAGCTTATGTCTATTTACTCAGTGTGGCCTATTTTTGTTATCAACAATAACATTCATCCTTGGATGTCAATAAAGAGGGAGCACATAATGTTGACAATGATTGTTCCAGGTATTTGTTTACATTAATTTTTTGAATGTAACATTTTCATTTGTTTCATTTTTTGCATAATATATTTTGTTTATTTATTTACTTATATATACATATCATGATGATTATAGCAATTATCTGTAATTTCAAACAATTAGGTAAGTACCAAGTTAAAGATATGAATGTATATATTGAGCCTCTTATCAATGAGCTACTAAAGTGATGCGTTGGCATCACTACATATGACATATGTAAAGCCAATTGGGGAGAAGAAATTTTAATTCCGTGGAATAATTTTATGGACAAATCATGATTCCCCGGGACTAACACATTTTTGTGGTATGTAGAATTCTATTTCTCTTTAATACTATATATATTTTTAAATATATCAAGCTGCATGTTTAATTTTTAAATAATCTCATCTTATAATTGACATTAATCCATCTATTGCAGGTCTTCAAACAAAGGGTAAATTTTCATGTCCAGATTTTGGTCCTAAGACGAAGCATCGTCATTCAATAAGTTTAGGAAAGGTGGTGTTTCTTGAGTATAGGCACCTCCTCCCTAAGAACCATAGGTATCGTACTGCTAAAAACCATCTTTTCAATTGGAAATAAGAGCCTGGTTTAAAACCACGAAGAATGACACCTCGCCTATGGAGGTTGGAATATAATAGAAATCGTCAAGGTACGCAATTTGTTTATGTATCATATATGTAATGTTTTGAATTTTTAGTTTAATCATTGAATTTATTTTACCATATTTGATAATTATTGTTGTCATTTCTTTTAGGCTTCATGAAAGCCGCCATCATGAAGGTATTAATAATGGGCTTCCACGAGGAATGAAATGTTATCCCACTCAATTCATGAGGTTTCCCTACTATGAGGAGCTAAAAATAGCTCATTTGTTTGATACAATGCACATCGGGAAGAATGTGACAGAAACATTATGGCGAATCATATATGGTAGGAGGGACAAAGAAAAATTTGTCAAAATTTGTATTGACATTCAAGAAGCCAATCATGCAATGCGAAGTGTGATCCGATAAAATAGAGATGGAGACCGAAATAAACTTCCATGGTTATTAATAGAGAAACAAAGAAATGATGTAAAAGAGGTCATTCAATGAATTGAATTTCCCACGGGTTTTGCTTCAAACATAAATAATATCTTAACGAAGAAAGGTGAATTTGGTGGGGTAAAAACACATGATTGGCATACCTTCATTAGGGTAATAATTTTGGTATACATATTTATATATTGGCCTTATACATCTTTTAATTTTTTTTTTCTACTTTGGTCGAAACAATTAATGATTCATTTTTTTTGTTACAGTATGTTCTACCTCTATCTCTCCCAAATGACTTTGACAACAACGTCAAACAAGTTATATATGATCTTGGAAAATACATGAAGTAAGTAGTTGTGATTTATATGCAAAATGTTCTTTCAATTTGTTGTTGTACTTAATGACATGTGTTTTACTTGTAATGTGATATATTATATTATGTTATGTTGAAGCATGTTATTTTCTTGTGTCATGATCTCTTGTAGATGGTTGTCATTGAAAGAAATCCATGAAGATGATATAAAGTATTGGAAGAGATAAATTCCTCGGCTAATTTGTGAAATGAAAAAGTATATACCTCCAACATTTTTCAATGCACAAGAACACTACCTCATACACCAAGTTGAGGAGATTGAAATTTGTGGACCTGTACACACAAGGTGAATGTTGATGGTGGAGAGGCACTTGAAATCATTGAAGGCTTTGGTTAGACAAAGAGTATGTCCCGAGGGTTCTATGGTGGAGGGATATATGGTATATCAATCCATGGTGTATATTAGTCAGTATCTTCGAAAATTAGTAGAAGCAATTATGCATGCAGTGGATCGCATTTGAGATGTGAACTCCATCAAAAAATTTGAAGATCAGGAGCACCTATTGGGGAAAGGTAGAATGAAAAAAATGAGAGGTAATATATTAATAATTGTGGAGATTTATATGAATACATATAAACTTTTTCATTTTTTTTGTATATGATCATACTCATTAATATATTAATATCTGTTATTTCATAAATTATTAATATTTACCATGGATGTTATAACTAATATTTAATATTGGTGAATTATGATTTTTTTATTCAGTTTATCAAGATTGGGATGCATTGCTTTTATACATTGCAAACAATATTGAATGGATGAGTGTATGGATTGAAATATGTAAACAACATCGTGGCAGTAGGTTATCATGGCAACAACTATTTGAATTGGTTAGAGAATATCATCGTAACGGAGATGCCAATGTTACGCAAAGGGAAATTGATTTAGTATATGGTTTGAAAGATGGACATGCAACCAAATTCACCCATTTTATTTAGTTATTTTATATTATATTAATGTGACTAAATGTGTACTTATATATTTTTCAAATACTTTCCAAGTTATATAAATATGTTAATTTATTAATTGACAATTCATATTTTACATATATGGCATATTGCAGTTGAAACACCACAAGGCTATGTAGTGCAATGGTCATAAATTTCACATCAAACAGTTGGATGAAACCAAGAAAACTTTTTATAGTGGGATAAATGCAGTATTCTATGTCACTAGTGTTTCCTCTAGGAGTGACAGACATCCCCGAGAATCTGAAAATGAATACTATGGATATTTGAATGACATACTTGAGTGTGAATTTAATTCCTTCAAATTAGTTATGTTCGACGTCAAATGGTATAGGTTACGAATGCATGAACGCGATGAGGAAAGAACTGTTATTCAACATTCCAATCGATTTTCGATGATTAAAACAACGGTGTTTGAAAGAGGACATGATCGCTATGTTTATCCAAGCCAATGTGACAAGTCTTTTACTCAAATGTTCCATGCGAGAGGAATTGGTCATTTGTTGTTAGATATGATCCAAGAGGAAGGCTAGTTAAGTATAATCATGTATAGGAAGAAGATGATATTGAAGATCAAGAAGATGATTCTCCAAATTAGAAAGAGTCAGAAGATCATGCAGGGTCGAAAGACGAAGAAGACAAAGAATATCATGATCCAGGCGTAGGAGACAATGAAGTCCTTGATGATGATGTTGATGAAAATATGCTCGAAAATGACATTGATGACGATGATGATATCATCAATCCTTTCAAAATTGTTTCTGAACCAGATGATGATACAAATGTTGATTTCGATGAATAAGAAGACACAAAATAATGATTATTATACAGATGTTGAATTGGATCAGGTACGTGACTATATATTTTAATTTGTATGAATTATTCTCTTAAAAAAATTTACTTATTCCATGGATTAATTACATGTTTTTAAGTTTTATGCGACATTTTTATATCATATGTTACATGTTCTTTCATTATTATGTGAAACCTAAAAATAATTTCTAATATAATAAAGTACGTGGTAAACTAAAAATATCATTTACAAACACATAATTTCATTTACCTTCATTATTTTTTGTTTTTGTAGTTTTTATGTGTGAACCTTACTAGGATGTTGCTTTCCATTATTTTCTATTTTATAGATTGGGTATTAGGGAATTGAGAGTGATGTGAGGGGGAGGGGAGGGGCCATATGAGATTCCACCTTCAAGTGGTTGGCCTTATTTGGTAGAGGATAAATTATTCTTGAAACCAAGAGAATCTCATTCATTTTTATACCATCATGATCATAGATTCCATCATTGTTGTCATAGTATTGCATCAATGAAGTTTCGATGAACGTGTTTTTCATTTCTATAGAATTTTCGTTGAAACTATTTGAAAACATGGGACTTTGGCCCATGAGTTATGTGGCAATAAGAACATGCATTTACAAACTCAAATATGACTCACACACCCACTTATCTATATATTTGATATCGGCCTCATTTCATTTGAACTTTTCATTGTGATGAAAACTCCCTCTTTTTCGTTCATTGTTTAATCAACACCATAAAAGTATTCCCTTGCAATACTATATGTGGGAATGTGTGTACTGTCGAATGAATTTTAAAAGGAAAAAAGAAAATACATTGTACTAGGAGTACTAGACATATGGCCGACAACAGTGACATGTGAATGGGGCCAACGTTGAAATTTTTTCAAATTGTTTCTGTATTCACTGAAATTTGACATGGATAGACTATGTGCATGCCTTAATGATATGGGATGGTTTATAGACTCAAATTAATTGACTCACACAGTAGGCACTTGTTTCCATCATCAATTCATCATGTAAACCATAAACCCTATTTTTCTTTAAAAGTACACAAATAGCTTCACACAAGTTTTAAATTTGGTGCATCATCCTTTCTTCATTTTTCTTTCAGGTTCTACATTGTATATACAATGTTATATATGTGTCATAGTTGTGATGAAAAATCCCTAATTTTTGTTCATTGTTTAATCAACACCATAAAAATATTCCATTGTAGTACTAGATGCGGGAACATGTGTATTTTCGAATGAATTTTAAACGGAACAACGAAAACACATTGTACTAGGAGTACTAGACATATGGCCGACAACAGTAACATGTGAATGGGGCTACTGTTGAAATTTTTTCAAATTGTTTCTATATGCACTAAAATTTGACATGGATAGACTATTCGCATGCCTTAACGATATGAGAGGGTTTATAGACTCAAATTAATTGACTCACACACCAGCCATTTGTTTCCATCATCAATTCATCATGTAAACCATAAACCCTATTTTTATTTCAAAGTACACAAATAGGTTGACACAAGTTTTAAGTTTGGTGCATCATACATTCTTCATTTTTCTTTTAGGTTATACATTGTATATACAATGTTATATGTGTGTCATAGTTGTGATGAAAAATCCCTCGTTTTCGTTCATTGTTTAATCAACACCATAAAAATATTCCCTTGTAGTACTAGATGTGGGAGCGTGTGTAATTTTGAACAAACTTTAAAAGGAAAAATGAAAATGCATTGTAGTAGGAGTACTAGACATATGGTTGGCAACAGTGACATGTGAATGGGGCCAATGTTGAAATTTTTTCAAACTATTTCTGTATGCACTGAAATTTGACATGGATAGACTATTTGCATGCCTTAACGATATGGGAGGGTTTCTAGACTCAAATTAATTGACTCGCACACCAACCACTTGTTTCCATCATCAATTCATCATGTAAAGCATAAACCCTAATTTTCTTTCAAAGTACACAAATAGCTTGACACAAGTTTTAAGTTTGGTGCATCATCCTTTCTTCATTTTTCTTCCAGGTTCTACATTGTATATACAATGTTATATGTGTGTCGTAGTTGTGATGAAAAATCCCTCTTTTCCATTCATTGTTTAATCAACACCGTAAAAATATGCCCTTGTAGTACTAGATGCGGGAACAATTCTACTATCAAACAAATTTTAAAAGGAACAATTCAAAGACACTGTACTAGGAGTACTAGACGTATGGCTAGTAACAGTGACATGTGAATGGGGTCAACGTTGAATTTTTTTCAAATTTTTTCTGTATGCACTAAAATTTGACATAGATAGACTATTTGCATGCCTTAACGATATGGGAGGGTTTCTGGACTCAAATCAATTGACTCGCATACCCACTTGGGAGGGTTGGAGGCCTTGTTCACAACACATGATGCCTAGAAGGTTTATTTTTCATGATAAGGATATTGTTTCCATATTATGATCATGGTCAAGACCTTGAGATTTGTCTTTAGTGAGGAAAATTTCTTAATGGAAACCATATCCACCTCGCAGGAAAATGATCCCCTAGTGAGCGTTCATTTCATAGTTCTAAGTGTTTTTCATAGACCCATTTCCCATACATAAAACCTACTAATGGTTCCCACATCCCACTCATAGGCTTGCAAACAACCCATACAATGGAATCATGCGTTGGCTCAAGCACTCATTCAAGGCTCTTGAGCTCAAGAATATTCAACAATATCTTGAGGCACTTGTTTTCCTTCCTCGACCGTGGTCAAGATCCTATGATATAAACTCAGTGCAAAAAACCTCCTAATGGATTCCATATCCAACTATGATTCTAAAAAACCCTTATAGAGGGCTTTTGTTATGGTTTGCAGGTGTTTTTCATGGTGATTGATCCTAAGACGTGATGTTTAGGGAATAAGGGCCAAGTTTTTTCCTCCCCTAACCATGGAATTTCAGCTCAAGAAAGTTCAGTTAGGGCTTAAGACCCTTATTTCTCGCTTAACCATGTTAAGCCCTCAAGACCCATTTATATTGTACAAAACCTACTCATGGAACCATATCCTTCTTTGGATTCTAAAGAAAACCAACTACAACCCTGAGAACCATTCCTAATGGGGGGTCTGACACATTTTTATTTAGGGCATATATTGTGGTTTAATAATTGTATGTGTGTAACATCCCCAAAAATAAATTATTTTTAAGTTTGAAATTTCTTAGGAAATTATTTTTGGTTTTGGTAAATTTTAAATTGGAAAATTTTTGCCATTTATGGCAATTCCGAATTTCGAATTTGGTTAATTGTAATTGATGATTATGACTGTTGGGAAGAGATATGATTTGACCCAACTAACTATTTGACTATGACACTTGTATGAAACAAAATATTTTATAATTATTGTTGATGGACAAATGGAATAGCCATGTTAAAATCAACTGACCATGACTCCATGAGTGGGGAACATATTGGAACTACCTCAGGGCTGATTGTTACAAGTAGAAAATCAAGAATTTGTCCCTTGGCAGCCCCTTAAAATCAGGGATTTGGAAAGTTGCAAAAATTCCCAAGGGGGAAAATGACCTAGGAAAAAATGGCTTTGGATATATAGCATATGGGAGGAGGTAGGACGTTGCCTAGTATGTTGGAAGAAGGATAATGATCTCTTGTTGTTATGAACACTGATTGTCTGAGTGTGAGGCAAGGAGAAGCTACTGAAGTGGAAGGACTATTGTTGAGGGGAGTTCTGAGTTCGCCCTCATGGATTCATGGTCATGCTAGGGGGTGAATGGAGCAAGTGACATTGGTTGTTTCGTTCTAAGTTTGGGAGGAATGTGGATGTTCCCTTTGTCTTTCAGCAAACTAGTTCAGGTATGTTCATCTACTATTTTCTAGTTATATATCTCTTGTTTAAATGGTTGTTCGAATACATCTATATATTACTGGGTGAATTATTTCTATTTAAAATTCTTCTTAATTGAGAATCGTTTAGATTTAAATGACTGAAAGTGTAGAGATAGCATAATACTATGTGAATTATGGATGAGAGTTAAACTACGAATGGTTGGGAACAAACGTAGGATAAACCCCTGCCAATTTAATTTTATACTTCGATTAAAAACTGCCTGTACATCCAAATTTATGAGTAGAATCGGAATTATGCGAACACATTGGAATGTTTCTAGTTTAAAACAAAGTCAGTCCGAATCTATTTTCAGATAGTATAAGTCCTGTGTTTATATAAGTACAATAATAGAAAGTAATTATACATTTGCACCTTACTGTAAAGAATTATACAGAGTCATAACACTCACATAATATCGATGTAAGGTAAGGATAGCATCAAATATTCATATAGAGTTATATATATGTATTATATAAATATATGTGTATATGCCTGCACAGAAGTTGATATTCAATCTTTCTATTTCGTTGAAATCTGATTTAAAGGAATATAAATCCTTGGAAATACATACGATTAATTCCATACAATGCATGATTGTAGGTTCAGACTATAGTTCCAACAGATATTAAAATACAATAGAGGACATCAATCTAACTAAGTCTTAATGGAATTTCTGGAATGCACAATGACGGAAAGTAAATAGTATGCAAAATCAAAAAGAGACACCTGGAAAGGAAACTATTATTAAATGAAAATGAATAGACTAACAGATAATAAACGAGAATATGAGATAATGCAAAAAGAGTAAAGCTACATGACTAAACAAGAAATCGTCGAATTTCTCCATAAGATCCAAAGAAAAGAGTCAAGAGAGAATAATTGTTCATAGCTGCGTGTTGATATCCATTCCATAATTTCTCATATAATAGATCTATTACTCTGCAAGACTTGACTATTCGTATTTCCACCCTAAAATCGAATGTACAACTTTTAAAATATATATATACAACCATATTCTAATTATATGATCCAATCAGTTACACAGTAATAAGGTTACGATCCTTATGCCCTTCCGTTAAATTTAAAGGTACAGAGCTAAAAGAATGGACTATTTCTTGAATGGATTTTTCACCACGATGTTAACCCTCTGGTTTTTTAATCATATAATTCCTTATAAAACCTAGGGCACTCCTTTAAGAGCGGCAAAATGGAACCTGAATACCTTTTGTGAAATTGATAAGAGCTTGCATCCGGATTGTGCATGGTCGAAGTCCCTGCAAGCGATTCCAAATTAATATTAGTAAAATACAACAGAAGTAAGATGAATGAAAACTTTCAACAGAATGATAAATGACAGAAAGAGTTTAAATCAGTGTGTCACTTAACTTATGAACTGTAGATTTGATGTCCTTCCCTTGTCGCGTTTTGGTTGGGTAGATGTCCCAAGCTGAGGGGAGGATGGTCCAAGGACTTCCTGATGGGTACCCTCGCAACAACAGGGTCCCATCATTAGTGTTGGTACCAAAAGAGTATAAATCAATTTCTTTATGAAATTAAATGAACAAAACAGTGCTAACATTTAAATACAAATGGCATAAGTCGTGGCGTGCGAGCAGGCCGAAGGCATCATACAAACATTACACACAGAATAAAATGCTATATGACATGTTGATATCAAAACCTATTATGAACCGACTGTCTATGTCGAAGAGGGTATTTTCAATCAATGATAAATACGGAGTTAACCTTCCTACTGAGTTTACCAAGCTTCAAATAACGTAGACTACCCACAGACAACGATAATAATAGTAGGAAATACACTTAATCCAAGAAGTTTTACAAACTCAAATAATCATATGTTGTAGCGTATTCCCTAACGAGCTGATTCGAAACAAAGAAGTCACATTTTATTTTGTGCCGAATCGGAATGCAATAACCTTTAAGGAAGCATTATATTCGTAAGGACCAGTTAAGGGCCGAGGAAACTGAAGAAGGGTGGGTTCTGTTCTTTTTAGAAAACGTAAAGTAATATGCATTATATAGTGTGGACCTTCAAAATCCAAACTAGAACCCCACGAAGTCTCTCAGAAATTCAATGCCAGACCACAAGGCATATCAACAGAGGGATGGTAAAGAATGTAATGGAAAATAGTGAATCCCTAAAATTGAAATACACACGAGAACTAACACAGGTGAAATTTCTTAAAAAATTGGAAACAAGGGAACAAGATGTTGAGCCCTTTCAGGAAGATGGAGAAAAAGAAAACAACAGTAAGTATCTACTTATCCAGGAATGGGTATATTCGAGGAAGTTACGAAAGAATCATGATAATGGGGAAACTCAATCAAAATCATAATAAGAATTTCAATACGAGGGTTTCTTCCACTATAATGAAACCCCGATTTTTTCATTTAATTAATAGATTACAGTAGTATCATAAAAATTACTAGGGAGGATGGATAGCGATGTTTGTTCCATCGGGTAACGTACTCCAAATAGACAGTATTCCCTACTGAGAAAATAATACGCAGAGCCATTTCGGGGAACTCCACATTGATAATAGAAAACTCACTTAACCCTAAGAGGAGCTCTTGCTACGCAGATTAAATGTTGAGGGTATGAAGGTTGGTCTGGCCATGTGATGGGGAAGAGTTGGTGCAACTATATTAGAGGAAGGGTCAGGATAAAACCATCAAAAATTGCACACATAAGACCTCCATTAATAACAGGTGCAGAGCTTTAGCTCCTATCTGACAAGAAACCCTTCCCCTCATATCAAGAATCGAGAAGTTAAGAACAACCCCTTCGTGACACGACTAGTTGGAACACGTTTAACTCCAACTGTTTTCATTCCATTTAACATATTGTTCAAATGAATACTTCGTTGAGACATTGCTTAGTTAAGACAGAGTTAAACTAGGATTTGCGTGGGATTTCGTTACCCAAACGTTTAATGTCCTTGGTGACTGGAAGATCACTAACCATGAATAATTCATAAGGGAATCTGTTTAATGATTTGGACCATACCAAATGATTCCAAGTATCTTTCTAAGCCACTTATATTCTACTAAGGGGCATAATCCTGACCTCGTTACTTTATATGTGGTATATGAATTTTATTTCAAGGTCAAATGAGATAGACTTGCGCGCAAGCATAGAAGCTCATGTTTAAAGGAGAGACTTGGACTATAAGTCCTAAGTCTAAAATACTTTGTGTGTGTGTGTGTGTGTGTGTGTGTGTGTGTGTGTGTGTGTGTGTGTGTGTGTGTGTAGTTTGAGATTGAAGGGAATTGTTAGAATTATGGAGAATTATTCATATAATTTCTCTGTTGAAAGTAAGTTAGACTGGTGTAGAAATGTCATCGTGTGGTAGTCAGAACATAAGATACCTCACAGAGATTTATAATAGGAATGAATATTACCTCCTCTTAGCTATGAGTCTATTAAATGAAATTGGAGATTAGTGTCCCATAGAATTTTTTTTTATGGAAAATTTGAGGTACATTACATATGGTATCAGAGCAAAGGTTATAGCACTTGGACCTTGAATAGGGACAAAATAATTACTTAGCACATATTTTTGTCTATGTAAGACTAACAAACCATTACTGTTACAAACAAAAAACTCTTTTTATGTTCTGTGTTAATCATGGAAGCCCAGGATGAAGCAGAAATCAGACTTGAGGAGAATCCTGTACAAAGACCACCTGAAGATCAGAGATAGAACAGTGATGGAAGCTCACCTACCGAAGTTCTAGAAATGATGAGAAATCACATTGTTGAGTTGCAAGTTTTTAAAGAAGACAATGAGAAACTGAAAAAGGCATAGCAGGAACAAAAGGAAATAAATGAATTCCTACAGCGAAGTATAGTGACAAAGAAGACCCCAAAGGACGATAACCAGGAAGAAGAGGTTAGTAAAAGGGCCTCCAAGAATTATGGTCCTGAAGCAGAGAAAGGGGATAGATCATCTGAAGATAAAACAAAAACAGACAAAAAAAGGAAACAGGTGGATCACCTTGAAGGGGAATTTAAGAAAAACAAACCATCTACCTTTGATGGGGAATACAAAATAGGGGAGGAAGCTGAAGCATGGTTATTAGACATCAAGAAGTATTTCCAAATATACAACTATTCCACCAATATGAAGGTCAGAATGGCCATCTATAATCTGAAAGAAAAAGCCATCATTTGGTGGCAAGACCTGAAGTTGGCCAAGGACCTAAAGGAGAAATAGATGGAATGGTCAGACTTTAAGAAATACTTTAAGAAATAGTACCTATCTAAAAGTTACTATGAAAGAAAAACCAAAGAATTTTATGAGCTACGACTTGGTCAAATGGCTATGGAAGATCTGATAAACAAATTTCTAGAATTACTAAGGTTCGTACCTTATATTCAGGAGGATAAAGTAAAAATCCAGCGGTTCCTAAGTTGTTTACCACAGTCCTACAAGGACATAACCGAATTTGATAATCCCAAGTCCTTGAGTGAAGTATTCAGCAAAGCCCGAATGTGTTACAACCAATACAAACAACGGTCAAAATTCCCCAAAGCTTGGAAAGACAAGAAACAAGACCGAATGAACCAGCGGAAGAAGGGATATCAGCCAACTCCTTTTTGGAACACAGCAAAAAATTTTCCAAGGAAATATTTTTACTCCAAAAATTAGAACACTCAAGGAGGTGGTAAACCAGTAAACCTGGGAACAATTAAGTTCGGGGACAACCCCCGTGAACCGTTAAAATGTTGGGAGTGTGGAGAACCTCACTTAAGGAGGAATTGTCCACATTTGACTTCAGCAGCCAAAACTATGGTTCACACCCTGCAGGAATCCTCTACGGTGGGAGATGTGAGCAGAAGCTTGCATCAGATAAAAATGCATTCGTGGATGGCCGACAAGATGACCACTAGTCCTTTATGGTGGAAATTGAAGGTAAAATCAATAACACTCATATTTCTGTTTTAATTGATCCTGGAGCTACATTAAGTTATATCACTCCTGGTATAGTGGAGTCAAATAAAATTAAGAAAACAAGACACATAAAATCTTGGCTGGTACAACTAGCAACAGGAACGAAAAGAAAAGTTGTCGACTTTATTTCTGATTATGAGTTCAGTTTAGGTGGTCAAAACATAAAGACAAATCTAAACATTATACTGTTAGGGTCTTATGATGTAATTATCATAATGGATTGGTTAGAATGACATAAAGCAGTGTTAGATTGTTATGAAAAATGACACTGTTGGGACAGTTCAAGGTATACAAAAACTAGTCTCAGTTAGACAAATTTCAGCAATGCAATTCAAGAAATGCATGAGAAAGGGTTGTCAAGTTTATTCCATTTGACGCAGACGCGTAGCCTCTGCCTTGGCAAAGGCCTCTGCGCTGACCTCCCGGTCTTAAGGATCGTTCAAATTTTACCCCGAGACAGAGTGGCTCCTTCGATTCTCCACTGGAATCTTTATTAAAATTGACCCACAGGTCTTTTCTTCTCCTCGTAGCCTCTAGGCTTGATCGATGTTCAACAGACAAATGGAAAATCGGGTTTCGGGGTTTCGCAATCCCGATGTCGCAAACCTTTTGTTTCCCGATTTCCCGATCTCCGATATCCCGAAGTACTTCAACTTCCACTAGTCCCCTAGGCTAGACTTTTGTGTCCATATAACCTCCCTTTATATGACCACAGTCCTATCACCTTTTGGGATTTCAGAGTTTCTGATGTTGAAAAGTATGTGACCTCTTGTCCTCCGGATCCCCGATTCTCCGAATCCCAATATGACGTCACTGAGAACCCCTTGTTGACTTAGACACAATCAACGGTCGTGATCATCTACTAAACCAACCGCTCTGGATCTCCCTCGGGACTTCGCGATTTCAAATGCCGAAATGCATTTGTCTTCGATTTCCCCGATCTCTCGAATTTCGATTTCCCGATATGAATTTTCCCTTTCGAGATTTTTTTCGGAAGTCGAGATTATTGCCACACGTCCTTAAAGATGGATGGTCCTCGTCTGCTTCAGGGTTTTCACCATGGATATTCTCGATCCCCCGTTATGACGAGATGACGTCAACTGGGACCCCTAACGGAGCTTTCCTCCTTTCGGGATTTCGGATTTCGCGACTCCGAAATGCAAGTGTTTCATGTCTTCAAGATCCGCGAAACGCCGAACCCCATCTTCTTCGGATTTCTGACACGCATCCCAAATGGATGGATGGTTCTGATTAAATCTCGGACTTCACCAACTACAAAGCCAAAACACTCACTTATGTGAGTCCCGATGACCAAATCTCTGATTTGGATGATCACACGACGCGTGTCCTTCCTGAGATCCATGGTTGTGATCCTTTCACTATTTTGGGACTCATAAGGTCTCGGACTCTTGGTCTCTAAACCTTTGATATGACGATGGTTCTCGATCCCTGCCACATGTCCCAACAGATGGACGGTTCTGATTTGTATCGGGGTTTTCACTATGGATTTACCCGATCTCTTGTCCACGGGATTTTCGATATCCCGAACCCCGACGCCTCGATATCCCAATGCCTTTCGGGACTTTCGCTCAGCTTGAGAGGGTTTAAACCTCATGCAACTCCTGTTAGATCGGACGGATGATGGGTAACTAGGTGAGGATCCAACGGCTCACGATTTCCTGAACCTGAACTCCGGACACAGTCGTAATCTCCTCGCTCCTTTATCAGATCAGACGGCAGGCAGGATTTTGCTAATTCTCTACACGGGATTCTGAGCGTCTGTTTTCTTCCCCCTGATGATGTCTACGAAGTAAATCAAGGATTCCTTCCCGGGCTTATCCACCTGTGACACAAAACTTTGATGCCTTCTAATCACTCAATATGCACCAACTCCTTGTGATGCCTTCAATAGTTTC
The DNA here is from genome assembly GCA_009831015.1 of Picea engelmannii. Lineage (NCBI taxonomy): Eukaryota > Viridiplantae > Streptophyta > Pinopsida > Pinales > Pinaceae > Picea > Picea engelmannii. The sequence continues at coordinate 122,827 of ML795854.1, forward strand.
AAAGGTTTTATCCTTCCTGAGCTTTCTCACAACTTCAAGTCTTAAAGAAGACCCTTTCACGCACTCCTTGTGGCAACCTCCAAACACTTAAAGTTTTGAATGCTCTTCGACCTTGTGCATGCTCTGCAGCAATGGTCTCTCAATACCTTTCTCAAGTTCGAAACTCTGATATTTTCCTCAGCCTACACACTCCTTGCACGACTCTTGTGCATGTCTGCACCTTTGTGTGAATATGAGAACAAACACTATATCTCCTAAGATTTCAGAGATGAACTTCTGAACCTTCTATCAACGCACTCCTTGCGGACAATTCAACTACACTCCTTGCAGGAACTCTTGCTCAGACAGAGAAACAATTGAAACTCATTTCACTTCCCTTTCCTCTCAGATTTCAAATATTCAACAAGAAATCATTCACACATATCATAAAAGCAATTGCATGACAGAAAGAGTAAAACATTCATGAGCATAACATTCACAAAGAGAATATATGAACACCATGAGTCTGAATCACAGTTTCTTTGTATTAATTCAGAACTTATGTACATGGGGTCTGCTACACAGCTCTCTGCTTCTCTTCTATGCTCTTTCTCTATCTCTTACAATGATACAAGTGAGGGTGTCTATATCCCGTTTCCCTCATCCCTTCTAAAACTGTCTAATCTAGGAATTCAATTCTACCTACTTGCATTAACTGTCATAAACGCTTCTATCTACTTCAGATGAGAGCGGGACACTCAAGGTTTGTTTACAATATTACAAGTATTCCCCTCCTTAACTATCACATTTAATTTTGGCACATCCAATATTCAAAAGTTTTTAAACAATTTATCATGTGCTCAAAATGTGTTGCACTTGCCCCACGCTCGCTTGACGTTGGCGATGCTCCTGCATCATACTCCCTCACTTGAAAAATTTCATGGGCTCCTGTCCATGAGATCTCGCATAGTTTGTCCATGATTCTGAATTGCTGCTTCATTCTCCCAGCTGGCATCTTCAACTGGATGTCCCTTCCACTTGACCAAGTATTCAAAGTATTATTTTCTTCTGGTCTCCTTGCCAATTCTTTTGTCTAGTATGCTTTCTATCTGTGGATTTTCTGCAACTGGCATCTGCTTTTTCCACTGAACCTCTGACTGTTCATCATTTTTTTTTGCTTCCTTAGCTTTGTATGGGTACAAATCTGAGACATTGAATATCAGAGAAATTCCGATCCCATCGGGTAATTCAATCTCATAAGCATTTGCCCCAAATTTCTTCAAGACCCTACATGGTCTGATTTTCTTCATCTTCAATTTGTTATATGTCCCTCTTGGGAACCTTTCCTTCCTCAAATGTGTCAGAATCAAATCACCAACCAAAAACCGAAGTTGTCTCCTGTGTTGATCTGCTCTACGCTTATACTCCTAGTTTGAATTCTGTAAACACTCCTTCACCTGACTGTGAAGTTTCTTCATTGCTTCTGCAAAAAAAATTGCACTAGCACTCCTAGTCGCATTCTGTTCTGAATCTCCCAATTCAGAAATTCCCCTCGGTTGCATGCCATAGACAATATGAAACAGACTATTCCCTGTACTTATGTTGATTGAATCATTATAAGAAAACTCCGCCTGTGGTAATATGTTGTCCCACTGACTGTGGTGTTCTGTCACCAGGCTCCTTAGCAAGTCTCCTAGACTCCTGTTTACGACTTATGTATGTCCATCCGTCTAAGGATGATAAGTTGAACTAAGTGACAAGTTAGTTCCCAGCTTCTTCTATAAGGTCCTCCAGAAGTGTCCCATGAACTTAGTGTCTCGATCCGAAACTATGCTCCTTGGTAAGCCATGAAGTCGAATGACTTCTTTGAAAAACAGATTCGCAATGTGAGTTGTGTCACTGGTTTTCTGACATGGAATGAAGTGTGCCATTTTGGAAAATCTATCCACCACCACAAAGATTGAGTCAAAACCTCTTTGTGTTCTTGGCAAACCCAATATAAAATCCATGTTGATTGCATCCCACGGCCTCTCAGGTATGGGCAATGGTTGATAAAATCCAGCATTTTGCCTCCTTCCTTTCGAATGTTGACAAATTATGCATTTGTCCACAAATCTTTTAGCTTCTTCTCACATTCCCGGCCAAAAGTACGACTCATTCATTTTTTCGAATGTCTTGTCATGACCGAAGTGTCCGGCCAATCCTCCACTGTGTTTCTCCTTCAGCAAATTCTCCCTCATGGAGCATTTTGGAATACAAAGCTGATTGCCCTTAAACAACAATCCTTCCTAGATCATGTATTCTTCCCATTTGCTTTTATCTCTGAGAAATAGATTCTCAGTTGCTTCATATGCCTCCTTAAAATCTGGATCACCTGCGTACATGTCCCTGAGATCATCAAAACCCAATGTTTTGACCTTGAACTCCTGCAACAGCAAACACTTCCTACTCAAAGCATCAGTAACTTTGTTAGCAGTACCAGAAATATGTTTAATCACAAAAGTAAAATTTTGCATATATTCAACCCATTTTACATGTCTCTGATTCAAATTCTCTTGTTGGGTCACAAACTGCAGTGCATGATTGTCACTATATAGGACAAATTCCTTCGAAACCAAATAGTGTCTCCACTTCTTCAATGCCTGAATGATAGCATAAAATTCCTTGTCATATGTGGAGTACTTCACCTTCGCTTCATTTATCTTCTCGTTGAAATATGCTATCGGCATGTCTTCTTGACTTAAGACTGCCCCTATTACAAATCCACTTGCATCACATTTCACTTGAAATGTCTTTCGAAAATCCAGCAACACCAAAATTGGTTGTTCTGTGATTTTCCTCTTCAACAAATTAAAACTCCTTTCAGCCTCTTCTGTCCAGTGAAAAGACTTATGTCTTTTCTTCACTATATCCATCATCGGTGCACTAATTCCACTGAAATTCCTTATGAACTTCCGGTAAAAACTAGCTAATCTGTGAAAACTTCTCACCTCAAATATTCTCTTCGGTGATGGCCAATTCTTAATCACTTCCACCGTATCTGGATCCATCTTCAACTTATCTGCAAATATAACGAATCCCAAATAAATGAGCTCTGTCCTAATGAATGTGGATTTCTTCATGTTTCTCAGTAGCTTTTCCTGTTGTAGCCTCTTCATTACTGTAGCCAAATGTTTCAAGTGTTCAGTCTCTATTTTACTGAAAATCAGTATGTCATCCAGATACACAATGACAAATTTCCCGATGAATTCTTTCAGGACTTCATTCATCAACCTCATAAAGGTACTTGGCGCATTTGTTAAGCCAAATGGCATAACAAGCCATTCATACAACCCTTCATTAGTCTTGAAGGTTGTTTTCCATTCATCACCTTCTCTCATACGAATCTGGTGATAACCACTTTTTAAATCAATCTTTGAAAAAAAAATTGCTCCACTCAAGCAATCCATCAGGTCATCCATCCTTGCCAATGGAAATCTGTACCTGATGGTTATCTTGTTGATCACCCTCGATTCAATACACATCCTCCAGCCTCCGTCTTTCTTCGGACTGAGTACTGTCAGAACAGCACATGGACTCAAGCTTTCTCTAATCAACCCCTTGTCCAACAACTCCTGGACTTGTCTTTTGACCACTTCATTCTCTTGTGGCGTCAATCTGTACGCTGCTTTGTTTGGTAAACTGGCTCCAAGTATGAGATCAATATGATGACTCACACTCCTGATTGGTGGTAACGAACGAGGTAGTTAGTCCACTACTATGTCAGTGAACTCTCCCAGCAGTTCCTGAACCTCTTATGGTAGATCATCTATCCTTGTGTTGGTTAAAACAATTGTTGGCTTCCTGACCACAATGAATTGTGGTTCCTCCTTCTTATTGACCTCATTAAGGAGTTCCTTCCCACTCATGAGAATTACAGTGTTACTTACTTCTGGTTTCACCTCCTTATCTTTGATTGGAAGTAACATGTGAGTCCTCCCATTCTTTTCTAGGGTGTATGTGTCCATCCTCCCATCATGAATCACATTTCTGTCATATTGCCACGGTCTACCCAGCAATAGATGACAAACATACATAGGAATAACATCACAGAGTATCTTATCATTATATCCTCCTATCTTAAATTCAACTAAACATTGTTTAGTGACATTTACCTGATGTCCCTTTTGTAGCCATGAAACTCTATATGGACTCGGATGTTCACTCGTCTCCACCTCCATCTTTTCTACCATCTCTGTTGAAACGAGATTATCTGTTCTACCACTGTCCACAATGACCTTGCATACCCTGTCCTTGGTTTTGCAAGCAGTCCGAAAAAGTCTATTTCTTTGGGCTGAGCTCTCCACCTCCTTCTCTGGTGTCAAAAGAACTTTCTGCATCATCAATGATCTTCCGCCTTCATCATATTCTGCCTCAACATCTCACCTTTGTGTTTCGGCGATGTGAGTTTCTCCACTCTCATTTTTCTTGTCTGGACATTCATAAGATTTGTGTCCATTCTTTCCACACGTGAATCATTTTATTACTCCACCTCTTCCTCTTCCTCTACCTCTAGTACGAGGAAATATATTATTATCAGCATAATCTCCTCTCTTCTCAGTATGTTGTCCTCTATGTTCAGCGTATCTCCCTCACTGTGAGCTTCCACCTCTCTCAGTTCGAGTCTGAGGTTTCTTCCAGTCCTCCTTGGGTTTCTAATTTTTATCTTGGACAATTGATTTGCCCCCGGCTTGACTTCTGCCTCGGCCTCTTTGACCCTGCTTTTGGTTCAGCTTCTCCTTAGCCTTTAGAGCCATCTGATAAGCATTTTCCACCGTTCGGATGGTTACCATGCTCATCTCATCCTGAATATCATATCTCAGGCCATTCATGTACCTGGTAACTTTTTCATCATCGCTTTCCTGATGACCTGCCCTGATGTTCAGCTTGTAGAATTCTTCAGTATATTCTTTCACTGTCATCAACTTCTGTCTCAAATTTTGCATTCTTTGAAACAGAGTAATCTGGTAATCTCTGGGAATGAATTTTTCCCTCATCTTCGCAATCATCCTATCCCAACACCTGATTTTTTGCTTTCCTCTGCAGCGTCTGTCAGCTTGTAGTTCATCCTACCACAATGTTGCATGTCCCTTCACTCTTGTGATAGCATGCTTGACCTTCTTGTCTTCTTCGACATATTCATAGTCAAAGTATGTGTCCAGAGCTCTAATCCAGTCTAGAAGCTCCTCTACATCCAGATTTCCCTCATAAACTGGAATGTCCATTTTTGCTCTTGCACCCATTCTTGAGATAGTTCTGATCAAATGTTCATTTGTTGCATCTTCGGCTGCAACTTCTTCTTCATGTTCAGCCTCAATTTCACTTTCCAAATCACTTTGATCCCCAGCACTGACTGTGCATCTTTGGGTTGTCTCCATGTCTTCGAGTCTGGCTCGTAGATCACGCATCTCTCTCTCCATGGCTGGACTAGTCATCTGCCTACCTCTTCTTCTTGGTATTTCCCTTTCCTCTGGCTGATCGGGTGTTTTCATGTCTCTTCTCCTTGGTGGCATGGTGAATTATCTTTTTCTCTGCTACAGAAAGCAAAGAATCATTTCTATGCTCTGATACCAAACCTAACGTAGACGCGCACCCTCTGCCTCGGCAAAGGCCTCTGCGCTGACCTCTCGGTCTTAAGGATAGTTCAAATTTTACCCAAAGTCGGAGTGGCTCCTTCGATTCTCCACTGGAATCTTTATTAAAATTGACCCACGGATCTTTTCTACTCCTCGCAGCCTCTAGGCCCAATCGTTGTTCAACAGACAAATGGAAAATTAGGTTTCGGGGTTTCACAATCCCCGATGTCACAAACCTTTTGTTTCCCGATTTCCCGATCTCCGATATCCCGAAGTACTTCAAATTCCTCTAGTCCCCTGGGCTAGACTTTTGGGTCCATACGAACTCCCTTTATATGACCGCAGTCCTATCACCTTTCGGGATTTCGAAGTTTCCGATGTCGAAAAGTATGTGACCTCTTGTCCTCCGTATCCCTGATTCTCTGAATCCCGATATGACGTCACTGAGAACCCCTTGTTGACTTAGACAAAATCAACGGTTGTGATCATCTACTAAACCAACGGCTCCGGATCTCCCTCGGGACTTCACGATTTCAAATGCAGAAATGCATTTGTCTTCGATTTCCCTGATCTCTCGAATTCTGATTTCCCGATATGACTTTTCCCTTTCGGGATTTTTTTCGGAAGTCGAGATTATTGCCACGCGTACTTAAAGATGGATGGTCCTCGTCTTCTTCTGGGTTTTCACCGTGGAGATTCTCGATCCCCCGTTATGACGAGATGACGTCAACTGGGACCCCTAACGGAGCATTCCTCCTTTCTAGATTTCAGACTTCGCGACTCCGAAATGCAAGTGTTTCTTGTCTTCAAAATCCGCGAAACGTCGAACCTCGTCTTCTTCAGATTTCCGACACGTGTCCCAAATGGATGGATGGTTCTGATTAAATCTCGGACTTCGCCAACTGCAAATCCAAAACACTCACTTATGTGAGTCCCGATGACTGAATCTCTGATTTGGATGATCACACGACGCGTGTCCTTCCTGAGATCCACGGTTGTGATCCTTTCGTTGTTTCGGGACTCACAGGGTCTCAGACTCTTGGTCTCTAAACTTTCGATATGTCGATGGTTCTTGATCCCTGCCACGTGTCCCAACAGATGGACGGTTCTGATTTGTATCGGGGTTTTCACTATGGATTTACCTGATCTCTTTTCCATGGGATTTTTGATATCCCAAACCCTGACGCCTCGATATCTCGATGCCTTTCGGGACTTTCGCTTGGCTTGAGAGGATTTAAACCCCGTGCAACTTCTATTAGATCGGACGGTTGATGGGTAACTAGGTGAGGATCCAACGGCTCACAATTTCCTGAACTTGAACTCTGGACACAATCGTAATCTCCTCGCTCCTTTATCAGATCGGACGGCAGGCAGGATTTCGCTAATTCTCTACACGGGATTATGAGCGTCTATTTTCTTCCCCCTAATGATTTCTATGAAGTAAATCAAGGATTCCTTCCCGGGCTTATCCACCTGTGACACAAAACTTCGATGCCTTCTAATCACTCAATATGCACCAACTCCTTGTGATGCCTTCAATAGTTTCAAAGGTTTTATCCTTCCTGATATTTCTCACAACTTTGAGTCTTAAAGAAGACCCTTGCACGCACTCCTTGCGGCAACCTCCAAACACTTAAAGTTTTGAATGCTCTTCGACCCTGTGCACGCTCTGCAACAACGGTCTCTCAATACCTTGCTCAGGTTCGAAACTCTGAGATTTTCCTCAGCCTACACACTCCTTGCATGGCTCCTGTGCCTATCTGCACCTCTATGTGAATATGAGAATAAACGCTATCTCTCCTGAGCTTTTAGAGACGAACCTCTAAACCTTCTGTCAATGCACTCCTTGCAGACAATTCAACTGCACTCCCTCCAGGAACTCTTGCTCAGACAGAGAAACAATTGAAACTCATTTCACTTCCCTTTCCTCTCAGATTTCAAATATTCAACAAGAAATCATTCACACATAGCATAAAAGAAATTGCATGACAGAAGGAGTAAAACATTCATGAGAATAACATTTAGAGATGCATACACAAAGAATATATGAACACCATGAGTCTGAATCATAGTTTCTTTGTATTAATTCAGAACTTATGTACATGGGGTATGCTACACAACTCTCTGCTTCTTTTCTATGCTCTTGCTCCGTCTCTTACAATGATACAAGTGAGGGTGTCTATATCTCGTTTCCCTCGTCCCTTCTAAAATTGTCTAATCTAGGAATTCAATTCTACCTACTTGCATTAACTGTCATAAACGCTTTTATCTACTTCAGACGAGAGCAAGACACTCAAGGTCTGTTTACAATATTACAAGTACGCCCCTCCTTAACTATCACATTTAAGTTTTGCGCATTCAATCTTCAAAAGTTTTTAAACAATTTATTATGTGCTCAAAATGTGTTGTGCTTGCCCCACGCTCGCTTGACGTTGGTGATGCTCCTGCATCACCAATCAAGTAACAAACCTGTTAGAAAAAGAAAATAAACCCAACTTGGAGGATTTTTTCATTTTACATGATTTCAGAGATGTGTTTGTTGATGAGATACATGACTTACCCCCACAGAGGGAGATAGACTTGTCTATCTACCTACTACCTGGTTCAGCCTCTATCGTGAAATCACCTTACCGATTGAGTTTGTCAAAATTAATAGAACTAAAAATTCAACTACAGGAATTATTGGACAAATAATATATCAGACCAAGTGTTTCGCCATGGGGATCACCAGTCCTCTTTGTGAAAAAGAAAGACGAAATTTTGAGATTATGCATCGATTACAAACAATTAAACAAAATGACTATTAAGAACAAGTACCCCTTACCTAGGATAAATGATATGTTCGATCAAGTAGGTGGGGAAAATATTTTCTCGAAATTGGATTTACAATCTAGTTATCACCAGGTTAGGATAAAATATGAGGACATAAGTAAAACAACTTTTTGAACGAGATATGGACATTACGAATTTGTTGTTATACCATTTGGACTCACTAATGCGCCAGCCATGTTTATGTGTTTAATGAACAGTATTTTCAGTCACTACTTGGACAAGTTTGTTTTGGTATTTATTGACGACATTCTAATATATTCTAAAACAAAATAAGAAGATGAAGAGCACTTAAGGATAGTTCTATAAACTTTAAGGAAGCACAAATTGTATGTTAAATTCGATAAATGTGACTTTTGTCAGAAGAAAATACAATACCTAGGACATGTAATTTTTGCAGAAGGCATTGCAGTCGACCCGGAGAAAATAAGAGCCATCATGGAATGGTTGATCCCTAAGGATGTAGAGGATATCTAGTAGTTCATGGGAATCACCAGATATTACCATGGATTTATAGAGGGATTTTCCAAAATTGCATACCCTATCACATCACTACAAAAGAAGGGAACCAAGTTTAACTGGTCACAGAAATGTAAAGACAATTTTAATAAGTTAAAGGAATTATTAACGACCGCACCCATTTTAAAGGTAGCATATCTAGACAAAGACTTCATCGTCTGTGTAGATGCAAGTAAAGAAGGACTAGGTGGTGTCCTAACTCAAGAAAGGCACGTTATTTTTTATGAGTCCCGAAAACTAAAGGAACATGAACGAAACTACATCACTCATGACTTAGAGTTGGCAGTTGCTATACACACCTTAAAGATGTGGTGGAACTACATAATGGGCATAAAGTTTATGTTATTGACTGACAATAGCGGTGTGAAATTTTTGTTTAGTAATCCAGACCCTAATGATGGCCAAGCAAGATGGTTATCCTTCTTGAGCGAATTTGACTTTGAGGTAAGACATATCAAGGGTAAGAAAACAAAGTGGTTGATGCTTTGAGTAGAAGAGTTCATGGGTTGTTTGAAATAAACATTAGCAGGGCAGAAAGTGATCTTGAACAGAGGATAAATACTGCAGGTAATAATGACAAAAATTACACTAAAACATTGACAGAATTACAGAACACAATAGAAAATTCAGACAAAACGGATCTGAGTTTGGAAAAAAATGGTCTACTATGATTTAAATACAGAATTGTGACATCCCCCAAAAATAAATATTTTTATTTTTTGTGTGCTGGAAATTTATTTCCGTTTTTGGCAAGTTTGAATATGGAATTTTTTTGCCATTTATGGAAATTCCAATTTTTGAATTTAATAATTGTATTTAATTATTGTGACTGTTGGGCAGAGATTTGTTTGGACTCAACTAACTATTTGACTATGAAACTTGTATCACAACAGAATATTTATATTAATTGCAAGAGGACAAATGGAACAGCCATGTTAAAAATCAGCTGACCATGACTCCATGAGTGGGGAACAAGTTGGAACTGCCTCTGGGCTGATGATTACAAGTGGAAAATCATAGATTTAGCCACTGGCAGCCCCTGAAAATCAAGGATTTAGAAAGCTGCGAAAATCCCCAAAGGAGGGAAAAGACCTGGGCAAAGAAAATAAATATATAGCATATGCGAGGAGGCAAGACGTTGCCAAGTATGCAGGAAAAGGATTCCTGAGCTCTCTTACTGTTATGAACACTACGGATTGAGTGTGAGGCAAGAGGAGCTTGTTGAAACAGAATCTCCTTGTTGTTATGAGCACTATTGAGTAAGTGTGAGGCAAGAGGATAATTGTTGGAATTGAAGGACATAGTTGAGGAGGAGTTTCCAAGTTCGCCCTCATGGATTCATGGTCAGGCTAGGGGGTGAATCGGAAAAGTGATTTTGGCTGCCCTGTTCTACGGTTGGGAGGAACGTGGTTGTTCCCTTTGTATTCCCATGAGTTGGTCTAGATATGTTAAATCTTCTCCTTCTATGTTCTGAATTATTTTATATCTGATGCAATATACTTGTTAAATCGGAACTGGAATGATTTCCATTTTCTGTCTGAATTATTTTATATCTGATGCAATATATTTGTTAAATCGAAACTGGAATGATTTCCATTTTCTGTTTGAATGATTTTATATCTGATGCAATGTATGTGTTAAATCGGAACTAAAATGATTTCCATTCTCTGGTGAATGATTCAATCATGGATGAAATGCATATTCTAATTATGATAGATAATAATGGGTAGGAAAAATCAGTTCGAATTCATGAAGCCTAAAGACTGACAGAGAACATATGATAAATCTAATCTCAAGTGACCCCTTTCTGAACGAACGATAGAATTGGATTTTTTGTTATGATAGTTGAAAGGATTATGCATGGTTAAATTCTGGAAGAAATCTCCTCTAAATTAGATTCACTGTTATTTTCTTTCTTTATGTGTTTTCTGAGTGAGATCAATGTTCAGATTGGCATATTGGGAGTGGAGGTTATGATGTGATTTCATTAATCTAACTGTATGATTAATGTCGAGAACAAAATTACTGAGTTTTTTAAACTTTGTTCATGTTTTTTCTTCTTTTTCCGACTTTTCAGAGTTTATTGGTTCAAGTTGTGTGGAGTTCTTTTGTTCTTGCAAACTCCGAAAACCCAAAGTGGCCTCACAGCCTGATCAAATTTTGGGATTCGGCGATTACTGTAGGATGTTGTTCTTGCATCAAGCATTACCAAATGTTGAAACCGAATATTGGTTGGGCCCCATACCTTTTCATGACTTCACAATTCGGTGTTTGATGTTGTGTAGTGTTTTGCATTGGGAGATTGAAACCCCGAAACCCCAAATTCTGAAATCCAAAAAATACGGGTCCCACCTTTACCTTTTCGGAACTTCGGGAAATGTTTTGTGTTGTTGTTGACATTTGAAACCCCGAAACCCCGAATTCTGAAATCCTGAAATTACGGGTACCACCTTTACCTTTTCAGAACTTCGGGAAATGTTTTGTGTTGTTGTTTGACATTTGAAACCCCAAAACCCCGAATTCTGAAATCCCGAAAACACGGGTCCCACCTTTACCTTTTCAAAACTTTGGGAAATGGTTTTGTGTTGTTGTTTACATTTGAAACCCTGAAACCCCGAATTCCGAAATCCCGAAAATACGGGTCCCACCATTACCCTTTCGGTGTTTTGTGTTGTTGTTGACATTTGAAAACACGAAACCCCGAATTCCAAAATCCCAAAATTACGGGTCCCACCTTTACCTTTTCGGAACTTTGGGAAATGTTTTGTGCTGTTGTTTGACATTTGAAACCCCGAAACCCCGAATTCCGAAATCCAAAAATACGAATCTCACCTTACCCTTTTGGAATTTTGGGAATTGTTGTGTATTGACGATCGACTGTTGTACTCATGAAATCCCGAAGTGCCGGTCACTTCTCACGATTTCGGCAGTGGTTGTGTGTTTATATTTGACTTTTGAACTCGCGAAATCCCGAACTCCAAAATCCCAACATGTTGGTCACTTTTCGCGACTTCGGGAGTTGTTGTGTGTTGATTTGGAGAATCTTCCTCTCGATTAGAAGTATGGAAGTAGCAGACCTGGTTAAATCCGTGATGGTGTTATAGACATCGTCAAATAAGGAAAAAATAGGTAATTTGTACAAGATTTTAAATAACAGTGAAGGGAGGAGTGTACATTATTGTACCATTGAGTAGGAAGTTTAAGTTGCATAGTAAAGACAATCAACGACAGTAAGGTCTCTAACAAAACTTTCAGACTCAAGATTTATAACAAAAAGCCTACTTGCTTGAGACCTTGAAACATTTCAAGGATAAATGTACAAATAAAAAAAATATATATATGATGATTTTTGAGGTACATTACAAGAATATAAATACCAGATTCGGCGGAGTTAAAGTTAACATTTTTGGATGAAGTTCACAAGAAGCCATATTCTGGTCGACCCCGATACCAAAAAATGATAACAACACTAAGAAAGATATTTTATTGGCATAATATGAAGGGGAAAACAACAGAATACTTAGCTAAGTGTCAAGATTGTCAGCATGTAAAAGCCAAACTCCAACATCCAGCCGGCTTGTTACAACCATTACATGTGCCAAAATGGAAATGGGAGACTATATCACTGGACTTTATTACAGGTTTGCCTAGAACTCAGAAACAGAATGATTCAATTATGGTGGTAATCGATCAACTTAGTAAGTTTGCACACTTTATTCCTGTAAAGTCTACTTTTAAAGGTATTAACATCATTGAAATATTCATGAAAGAAATTTTTAGACTGCATGGTATTCCTAAAATGGTGATTTCAGATAGAGATGTAAAATTTACATCTGATTTTTGGAAAGAATTGTTTGCAGGGTTAAATACTAACTTGAATTTCAGCACAAGTTATCATCCACAAATGGATGGAAATATTGAATGAACAAACCAAATCATAGAAGATATGCTCTACATGTATCTAAGAACAAAACCAGGCAAGTGGGAAGACTACCTGCACTTGGTAGAATTTGCATACAACAATGGGTACCAAACTTCGGCTAAAATGAGTCCTTTCGAAGTACTATACGACAGAAGGTGTACGACTCCAATTAGCTAGGATAACCCAGTTGACAGACTCATGGTTGGACCAAAGATGCTCCAGAAAATGGAGAGCACGGTAAGAAAAGTACAAAAGAACTTAAAAGAGGCACATGACAGATAGAAATGTTACGCGGACCAAAAAGGGAGACACCTGTAATTTCAAGTGGGAGACCACGTCTATTTAAAAGTTAAAGCCCAAAAAGTTTCACTAAATCTAGGGAACTGTGCCAAGTTGGCACCCAAGTTTTGTGGGCCTTTCGAGATCTTAGTTCGAATTGGACCCGTAGCATACCAACTTGCACTTCCTGCCAATCTAAAAATTCATAATGTATTTCATGTTTCTTTGTTAAAGAATTATGTTCATGATCCTACTCATATAATTTATTGGAACTTGGTGCAGGTGGAACCAGAAGGCGAGTTCCAAGTGGAACCTTGGTGCATTCTGGATAGGAGAGAAATAGCACTTCGGAATAGGGTCGTTGCCCAAGTAAAAGTGCAATGGAAGCACTTTAGCCCTAAGGATGTCACTTGGGAGTTGGAGGGAGATTTGCAGAAATCTCATCCAATCTTGTTCCTAAAAAGGAATGAACAGTTAGGATGGTGTTTTATTGAAGGGGGAAAGGATGTAACATCCCCAAAAATAAATTATTTTTAAGTTTGAAATTTCTTAGGAAATTATTTTCGTTTTTGGTAAATTCAAAATTGGAAAATTTTTGCCATTTATGGAAATTCCAAATTTTGAATTTGGTTAATTGTAATTGATGATTATGGTTGTTGGGCAGAGATCTTATTTGACCCAACTAACAATTTGACTATGACACTTGTATGAAACAAAATATTTTATAATTATTGTTGATGGACAAATGGAACAGCCATGTTAAAATTAGCTGACCATGACTCCATGAGTGGGAAACATGTTGGAACTACCTCAGGGTTGATTGTTACAAGTGGAAAATCAAGAATTTGGCCATTGGCAGCCCCTGAAAATCATGGATTTGGAAATCTATGAAAATTCCCAAGGGGGAAAAAGACCTAGGCAAAAATGGCTTTGGATATATAGCATATGGGAGGAGGCAGGATGTTGCCTAGTATGTTGGAAGAAGGATAATGATCTCTTGTTGTTATGAACACTAATTTTCTTAGTGTGAGGTAAGGAGAAGCTACCGAAGCGAAAGGACTATTGTTGAGGGCAGTTGTGAGTTCACCCCCATGGATTCATAGTCATGCTAGGGGGTGAATGGAGCAAGTGACATTGGTTGTTCCGTTCTAAGGTTGGGAGGAACGTGGTTGTTCCCTTTGTCTTTCAGCAAAATGGTTCAGATATGTTCATCTACTCTTTTTCGGTTATATATCTCTTGTTTAAATGGTTGTTAGAATACATCTATATATTACTGGGTGAATTATTTCTGTTGAAAATTATTTTTAATTGAGAATCGTTTTGATTTAAATGACTAAAAGAGTAGAGCTAGCATAATACTGTGTGAATTATGGATGAGAGTTAAACTATGAATGGTTGGGAACAAACGTAGGATAAACCCCTGCCAGTTTAATTTTATACTTCAATTAAAAACTGCCTCTACATCCAAACTTTTGATAAGAATTGGAATTATCCAAACACGCTGGAATGTTTCTAGTTTAAAACAAAGTTAGTAATCTATTTTTAGATAGTATAAGTCCTATGTTTATATAAATACAAGAATAGAAAGTAATTATACATTCACACCTTACTGTAAAGAATTATACAAAGTCATAACAGTCACATAATATCGATGTAAGGTAAGGATAGCATCGAATATTCATATAGAGTTATATATATATATATATA
>ML795854.1:137867-148368 GCA_009831015.1 Picea engelmannii
TGTATGTATGTATTATATAAATATATACGTATATTCCTGCACAGAATTTGATATTCAATCTTTCTATTTCATTGAAATCCAATTTAAAGGAATATAAATCCTTCGAAATACATAAGCTTAATTCCATACAACGCATGACTGTAGGTTCAAGCTGTAGTTCCAATAGATATTAAAATACAATAGAGGACACCAGTCTAACTAAGTCTTAGTGGAATTTTTGGAATGCACAATGACGGAAAGTAAATAGTATGCAAAATCGAAAAGAGAGACCTAGAAAGGAAACTATTATTAAAGGCAAATGAACAGATTAATAGATAATAAACAAGAATCTAAGATAATGCAAAAAGAGTAAAGCTACATGACTAAAAAATAAATCGTCGAATTTCTCCATAAGATCCAAAGAAAAGAGTCAAGATAGAATAACTGTTCATAGCTGCATGTTGATATCCATTCCAGAATTTCTCATATAATATATTTATTACTCTGCAAGACTTGATTGTTTGTATTTCCAAGGGGAATCCCGATGCGGGACGGATTTTCAATGAATAACTAATGACCATTTTTGTAGAAAACTTACCTCCTAATGAATTTTTCTTCAATAAGAAAAGGAAGGCCATGGTGAAGCAAGAATCGTATCAAAAAGCGGGTGCAGTGGCTAAAAAATTTAAAATCCTGACAGAAGGAAAGGTCATAGAAGAGGAAGAATTCATCGACGAGATAGCAGGAACACTGGGGGATTATGCTACAGCCAACCATTATTCAGTTGGAAATTTGAAGGCACGGTTGAAATGAAAGAACCTCTTGATAGGTAAGTTGGAAGCCAAGGTGGCTACGGCGGAAGCAAATGCCAGGGATGAGGTGAGCAAAAGCCTCGAGCAAGCCAGAATAGTTGATCTGCAGGAGATTGAGAAACTTAGATCCTACCTCAATAAGATGCGCCAGTCGGCGCAAATAAGCCAAACGTAGGTAAGCCGGCAGGAGCAATAAATAATACAGTTACAGTCGAAATTGGATGTTGTCGAAAACCAAGTCTTAGACATAAAGATATTTCGATCCCAAGCCACCGAAATCCGACATAAGGTATTAGCAACTCAACATGACTTGCTTGCTAAAGTGGGAACCATTCAGAATCACTTTCAGGTGATAGATCAAGTGCCAGAAGATATCTCTTTGAGAGAAAGAGAAGATGGGGCGGCTCGGGTTGCTTTCCAGGAGGTTGTTATAGCCACATCAAAAGTAAAGATGGTCAGTAGCTCCAAATTATCCATCGCAAAACAAACCAGAGGGAATATCTTACTGAAGGTGTGGGAGCAGAATATATCATAGAGTAGGGGAAGAGCTAAAGAGGTTAGGAATTCTTGTGAGGAAACATTCACCTTGATAAATAAAAGTTTGTTAGACCTTGATAGGGAAGGCAGTGCTAGGACGCTGGGAAAAATCAATATAGCTAAACACCTGCTAGATATCAAGGAAAATGTGGAAAAGGAGCAAGCTAAAATATCCCATATAAGTCAGGTTGATATGGTCCAAGTGGACAAATGGATAGTAAAGTCAAGTTTACAATTATGGTATATTGTCATGGAAGAACGACAAGTGGGAAAAAGATTGCCATAGTTAGCAAAGAATTGTTACACCTTTGAGGCAAACAACCAAAAAGAGCCTTCCAAGTTGATAGCCCAGTTGATTGAAAGGTGTGTCAATTGCATTGAGCAAGTGAAAGGGTAGGCTTATGGTGTTAAATGATGGCATATCTCACTTTGTTCTATTTCTGGAGCTATGGGAGAAAAGAAAGGAAGGTGTTCTGCTCTTATGAAGGAAGACAAAAGACGAGGACATGAAACACTCCAATTTTTCATTTGTAACTAATAAGTTTCTAGAATGATTGGAATTCGAAATGTTTAGAAGTTTTGTTTAAATATACATTTTGAAAGGAACCAAAAGGGATTTTTCTTTTTGGGGGCCAACTGTAATAGATGATTTTCGGTGCCAAAATTAATGAAAAAGTAATTCAAAGACTCTGAATTCCATGAAGACTGAGTTATGTGTTATTCTATGTTATCTCATGTCCATTTTCATTTCTCATATATATCTTTGATGAATGCTTAGCTACAATTTAGTGCAACTTCTACTGTGGTGATCAACTGTCTAGTCTTCTAAACATTTGCAGTTTTTCCTCTGTATCGGCTATTAGCAAGTACAAGACCTGTGAATTACTTAGATCTCTATATTTTATGCTTTGTCAAAGTGTTTTCTTGTCTATTTTCTTCTTCTGTCACAGGGTAAGATTCTCCCTCGATTGGAGACTTGCATTTTTGACAGCTTAATGTTTTCTTTCGTTCCATGTATGATTTTTTCAAAGTTAAATCAATTACGGGAAAAGGCCTTTGGCTTTGTTATACTATTAATTCGGATCTGAGAAATCTTTCATGTATAATCTAAAATTGAAATAGCATTTTAAAACATCAACCCCCTTTAAAGCTCTGTTTCTCCATGACTGTACCCGTTGTAAGACAACCCAACATCAAACTCGGCCTATCAAATCAAACTAATCATGTTGAATCTCTTCGATACTACACTTAAGACCTCCATCACCCGGGCAGAGCTCCAACCTTCATGGGAATCCATTGAATAGGATATCAGCATCCAAGAACATTTGGAAGCTAGACGAAGACAACTCAAAAATAAGCCATAGCTTCTTTCCCTGAAGTTTTTTCTTTCCATTTTTATCACCCACTCACTTTGGGATGCCTAGACTCTATACCTTATAGCCTTAAGTATAGACTCTGGGACAACATAGGGTATTTTCAATTAATGATAAATATAGAGTTAACCTTCATACTAAACTTACCAGGCTTCAAATGATGTAGACTACTCATAGACAACGATAATAACAGTAGGAAATACACTTAATCCAAGAAGTTTTACAAACTCAAATAATCATATGTTGTAGGGTATTCCATAACGAACCGATTCGAAACACAGAAGTCACATTTTCTTTTGTGTTGAATAGGAATGCAATAACCTTTAAGGAAGAATTACATTCGTAAGGACCAGTTAAGGGTCGAGGACACTGCAGAAGGGTGGGTTCTGTTCTTTTTAGAAAACGTAAAGAAATATGAATTATACAGTGCGGACCTTCAAACTCCAAACTAGAACCCTGCGAAGTTTTGTAGAAGTTCAATGCCAGGCCGCAAGGAATATCAACAAAGGGATCATAAAGGATGTAAGGGAAAATAAAGAATCCCTAAAATTGAAATACACACGAGAACTAACACAGGTGAAATTTCTTTAAAAATAGGAAACGACGAAATGGGATGCCGAGCCCTCTCAGAAATATGGAGAAAAAGAAAACAACATTAAGTATCTACTTTTCCAGGAACGGGTATAGTCCAGGAAGTTACGAAAGAATCATGATAATGGGGAAACTCAATCAAAATCATAATAATAATTTCAATACGAGGGTTTCTTCCACTGTAATGAAACCTCGAGTTTTCATTTAATTACTAGATTATCGGGTAACGTACTCCAAATCGACAGTCTTCCCTACTGAGAAAATAATACGCAGAGCCATTTTGGGGAACTCCAAATTGACAATAGAAAACTCACTTAACCCTAAGGGAGCTCTTACTATGCAGATTAAATGTTGAGGGTATGAAGGTTGGTCTGGCCATGTGATGGGGAAGAGTTGGCACGACTACATTGGAGGAAGGGTCAGGTGAAAACCATCGAAAATTGCACACCCAGGACCTCCATTAATAGCAGGTGCAGAGATTTAACTCCTATCTGACAAGAAAGCCTTCCCCTCATATCAAGAATCGTGAAATTAAGAACAGTCTCTTCGTGACACAACTAGTTGGAACACGTTTAACTCCAACTGTTTTCATTCCAGTTAACATATTGTTCAAATGAAGACTTTGTTGAGACATCGCTTAGTTAAGACAAAGTTAAATGAGGATTTGCATGGGATTTCGTTACCCAAACTTTTAATGTCCCTGGTGACTGGAAGATCACTAACCAAAAATAATTCATAAGGGAATTTATTTAATGATTTGGACCATACCAAATGATGCCAAGTATCTTGTTAAGCCACTTATATTCTACTAAGGGGTATAATCCCGACCTCGTTACTTTATATGTGGTATATGAATTTTATTTCAGGGTAAAATGAGATAGCTTTGTGCGCAAGCATAGAAGCTCATGTTTAAAGGAGAGATTTGGACTATAACTCCTAAGTCTAAAATACTATATAGATACATATATATGTGAGTAGTTTGAGACTGAAGGGAATTGTTAGAATTATGGAGAATTATTCATATAAGTTCTTTGTTCAAAGTAAGTTAGACTAGTGTAGAAATGTCATCATGTGGTAGTCATAACATAAGATACCTCACAGAGATTTATAATAGGAATGAATATTACCTCCTCTTAACTACGAGTCTATTAAATGAAATTGGACATTAGTGTCCCATAGAAAAAAATAATTTTATGGCAATTTTGTGGTACATTACATATGGTATCAGAGAAACGGTTACAGCACTTGGACCTTGAATAGGGCCAAAATAATTACTTAGCACATATTTTTGTCGATGTAAAACTAACAAACCATTACTGTTACAAACATAAATATTTTTTTTTGTTCTGTGTTAATCATGGCAGCCCAGGATGAAGCAGAAATCAGACTTGAGGAGAATCATGGACAAATACCACCTAAAGATCAGAGACATAACAGTGATGGAAGCTCACCTACCGAAGTTTTGGAAACGATGAGAAATCTCATTGTTGAGTTGCGGGTTTTTAAAGAAGAAAATGAGAAACTGAAAAAAGGCACAGCAGGAACAACAAGAAATAAATGAAGTCCTAGTGCAAAGTATAGTGACAAAGAAGACCCCAAAGGATGATAACCAGGAAGAAGAGGTCAGTAAAAGGGCCTCCAATAATTCTGGTCCCAAAGCAGAGAAAGGGGATAGCTCATCTGAAGGCCCACCTTCAGCTGAAGATAAAAAAAAAAACAGACAGAAAAAGGAAACAGGTGGATCACCTTGAAGGAGAATTTATGAAAATCAAACCATATAACTTTGATGGGGAATCCAGAACAAGGGAGGAATATGAAGCATGGTTATTAGACATCAATAAGTATTTCCAGATATACAACTATTCCAGCAATATGAATGTCAGAATGGCCATCTATAATCTGAAAGAAAAAGACAACATTTGGTGGCAAGACCTGAAGTTGGCCAAGGGCCTAAAGGAGAAACAGATGGAATGGTCAGACTTTAAGAAATAATTTAAGAAACAATACATATCTGAAATTTACTATAAAATAAGAACCAAAGAATTTTATGAGCTAAAACTTGGTCAAATGGCTATGGAATATCTAATAAACAAATTTATGGAATTACTAAGGTTCGTACCTTATATCCGAGAGGATAAAGTAAAAATTCAGTGGTTCCTAAGTTGTTTATCACAGTCCTACAAGGACATAATCGAATTTGATAATCCCAAGTCCTTGAGTGAAGTATTCAGGAAATCCCAAATGTGTTACGACCAATACAAACAGTGGTCAAAATTCCCCAAAGCTTGGAAAGACAAGAAACAAGACCGAATGAACCAGCGGAAGAAGGGATATCAGCCAGCTCCTTATTGGAACACAGCAAAAAGTTTTCCAAGGAAATATTTTTACTCCAACAATCAGAACACTCAAGGAGGTGGTAAACCAGTAAACCTGGGAACAAAGAAGTTCAGGGACAGCCCCCGTGAACCATTAAAATGTTGGGAGTGTGGAGAACCTCACTTAAGGATGAACTTTCCACATTTGACTTCAGCAACCAGAACTACGGTTCACAACCTGCAGGAAGCCTCTATGGTGGGAGATGTGGGCAGAAGATTGCATCAGATAAATGTAGCCATGGATGGTTGGCAAGCTAACCACCAGTCCTCTATGGTGGAAATTGAAGGTAAAATCAATAACACTCGTATTTATGTTTTAATTGATCCTCGAGCTACATTATGTTATGTCACTCCTGGTATAGTGGAGTCAAATAAACTTAAGAAAACAAGACATGCAAAATCTTGGCTGGTACAACTAGCAACAGGAACAAAAAGAAAAGTTGTTGACTTTATTTCTGATTATGAGTTTAGTTTAGATGGTCAAAACATAAAGACAAATCTGAACATTCTACCATTAGGTTCTTATGATGTAATTATCAGAATGGATTGGTTAGAAAGACATAAAGCAGTGTTAGATTGTTATGAAAAATCACTCAAGTATAAAGACGAAAATGACATTTCTAAGACAGTTCAAGGTATACAAAAACCAGTCTCAGTTAGACAGATTTTAGCAATGCAATTCAAGAAATGCATGAGAAAGGGTTGTCAAGTTTATGCCATTCAAGTAAAAAACCTGTTAGAAAAAAAAAATAAACCCAACTTTCGGGATTTTTCTATTTTACATGATTTCAGAGATGTGTTTGTTGATGAGATACCTGAATTACCCCCATGGAGGGAGATAGACTTTTCTATCAACCTACTACCTTGTTCAGCCCCTATCTCCAAAGCACCTTACCAAATGAGTTTGTCGGAATTAACAGAACTAAAAATTCAACTACAGGAATTATTGGACAAAGAATATATCAGACCGAGTGTTTCACCATGGGGAGCACCAGTCCTCTTTGTGAAAAAGAAAGATGAAACTCTAAGATTATGCGTCGATTATAGACAATTACACAAAATTACTATTAAGAACAAGTTCCCCTTACCTAGGATAAATTATATGTTCGATCAAGTAGGTGGGGCAAATATTTTCTCGAAATTGGATTTACTATCTGGTTATCACCAGGTTAGGATAAAAGATGAGAATATAATTAAAACAGCTTTTCAAATGAGATATGGACATTATGAATTTGTTGTTATACTATTTGGATTCACTAACGCGCCAGCCACGTTTATGTGTTTAATGAACAATATTTTCAGTCAGTACTTTGACAAGTTTGTGTTGGTATTTATTGACGACATTCTAATATATTCTAAAACCAAAGAAGAACACGAAGAGCACTTAAGGATAGTTCTGCAAACTTTAAGGAAGCACAAACTGTATGTTAAATTCGATAAATGTGACTTTTATCAGAAGAAAATACAATACCTAGGACATGTAATTTCTGCATAAGGCATTGCAGTCGACCCAAAGAAAATAAGAGCCATCATGGAATGGTCAATCCCTAAGGATGTAGCATACATCTGGTCATTCATGGGAATCACTGAATATTACCGTAGATTTATAGAGGGATTTTCTAAAATTTCACACCCTATCACATCACTACAAAATAAGGGAACCAAGTTTAACTGGTCACAGAAATGTCAAGACAATTTTAATAAGTTAAAGGAATTATTAACAACTACAACCATTTTAAAGGTAGCATATCTAGACAAAGACTTCATCGTCTATGTAGACACGAGTAAAGAAGGACTAGGTGGTGTCCTAACTCAAGAAGGGCATGTTATTTTTTATGAGTCCCAAAAACTAAATGAACATGAACGAAACTATGTCACTCGTGACTTAGAGTTGGAAGTTGTTATACATGCCTTAAAGATGTGGCAGAACTACATAATGGGCAAAAAAAATTTGTTATGGACTGACAACAACAGTGTAAATTTTTTATTTATTCAGCTGGACCTTAATGCAAGCCAAGCAAGATGGCTAGCCTTCTTGGGCGAATTTGACTTTGAGGTAAGACATATCAAGGGTAAGTAAAACAAAGTGGTTGACGCTTTGAGTAGAAGAGTTCATGGGATGTTTGAAATAAACATTAGCAGGGCAGAAAGCAATCTTGAATGGAGGATAAAGACCGCAGGTAATAACGACGAAAATTACACTAAAACAATGACAGAATTAATGAACACGACAGAAAATTCAGACAAAATAGATCTGAGTTTGGTCAAAAATGGTCTACTATGATTTAAAAATAGAATATACATACCAGATTCGGCATATTTAAAGTTAACATTTTTGGATGAATTTCACAAGAAGCCATATTTTGTTCACCCCGGATACCAAAAAACAATAACAGCACTAAGAAAGTTATTTTATTGGCCTAATATAAAGGGAAAAACAACAGAATACTTAGCTAAGTGTCAATATTGTCAACAGGTAAAAGCCAAACACCAGCATCCAGATGGCTTGTTACAACCCTTAGATGTGTCAGAATGGAAATGGGAGACTATATCACTGGACATTATTACAGGTTTTAATAGAACTCAGAAACAAAATGATTCAATTATGGTGGTAATCGATAAACTTAGTAAGTATGCACATTGTATTCCTGTAAAGTCTACTTTTAAAGCTATTAACATTGTAGAAATATTCATGAAAAAAAAAAATTAGACTTCATGGTATTCCTAAAATGGTGATTTCGAATAGAGACATAAAATTTACATCTGCTTTTTGGAAAGAATTGTTTGCAGGGTTAAATACTAACTTGAATTTCATCACGAGTTATCATCCACAAATGGATGGATAGACTGAACAAACAAACCAAATCATATAAGATATGCTCTGCATGTACGTAAGAACAAAAACAGACAAGTGGGAAGACTACCTGCACTTGGTAGAATTTTCATACAACAATGGGTACCAAACTTCAGCTAAAATGAGCCCTTTCGAAGTATTGTATGATAGAAGGTGTACGACTCCAATTAGTCGGGATAACCCAATTGAAAAACTCATGGTTGAACCAGATATGCTCCGGGAAATGGAGAGCACGGTAAGAAAAGTACAACATAACTTAAAAGAGGCACAGGATAGACAGAAAAGTTACGCGGACCAGAAAAGGAGACACCTGGAATTTCAAGTGGGAGACCACATCTATTTAAAAGTTAAAGCCCGAAAAATTTCAATAAATCTAGGGAACTATGCCAAGTTGGCACCCAGGTTTTGTGGGCCTTTCGAGATCTTAGCTCGAATTAGACCCGTAGCATACCAACTTGCACTATCTGCCAATCTAAAAATTCATAATGTATTTCATGTTTCTTTGTTAAAGAATTATGTTCATGATCCTACTCATATGATCGATTGGAACTTGGTGCAGGTGGAACCAGAAGGCGAGTTCCAAGCGGAACCTTTGCGCATTCTGGATAGGAGAGAAATAGCACATCGGAATAGGGTCGTCACCCAGGTAAAAGTGCAATGGAAGCACTTTAGCCCCAGGGAGGCCACTTGGGAGTTGGAGGGAGATTTGCAGAAATCTCATCCAATCCTATTCCTAGAAAGGAAGGAACACTAAGGATAGTGTTTTATTTAAGGGGGAAAGGATGTAACATCCCCAAAAATAAATTATTTTTAAGTTTGAAATTTCTTAGGAAATTATTTTTCGTTTTTGGTAAATTCGAAATTGGAAAATGTTTGTCATTTATGGCAATTCTGAATTTTGAATTTGGTTAATTGTAATTGATGATTATGACTATTGGGAAGAGATCTTATTTGACCCAACTAACTATTTGACTATGACACTTGTATGAAACAAAATATTTTATAATTATTGATGATGGACAAATGGAACAGCCATGTTAAAATCAGTTGACCATGACTCCATGAGTGGGGAACATGTTGGAACTACCTCAAGGCTGATTGTTACAAGTGGCAAATCAAGAATTTGGCCATTAGAAGCCCCTGAAAATCAGGGATTTGGAAAGCTGTGAAAATTCCCAAGGGGAAAAAGACCTAGGCAAAAATGGCTTTGGATATATAGCATATGGGAGGAGGAAAGATGTTGCCTAGTATGTTGGAAGAAGGATAATGATATCTTCTTGTTATGAACACTGATTTTATGAGTCTGATGCACGGAGAAGCTACCGAAGCGGAAGGACTATTGTTGAGGAGAGTTCTGAGTTCTCCCTCATGGATTCATGGTCAGGTTAGGGGGTGAATGGAGCAAGTGACATTGGTTGTTCCATTCTAAGGTTGGGAGGAACGTGGTTGTTCCCTTTGTCTTTCAGTGAACTGGTTCATATATGTTCATATACTCTTTTCTGGTTATATATCTCTTGTTTTAATGGTTGTTAGAATACATCTATATATTACTCGGTGAATAATTTCTGTTGAAAATTATTTTTAATTGAGAATCGTTCTGATTTAAATGAATGAAAGAGTAGAACTAGCATAATACTGTGTGAATTATGGATGAGAGTTAAACTATGAATGGTTGGGGACAAACGTAGGATAAACCCCTGCCAGTTTAATTTTATACTTCAATTAAAAACTGCTTGTACATCCAAATTTATGAGTAGAATCGGAATTATGCGAACATGCTAGAATGTTTCTAGTTTAAAACAAAGTCAGTCCAAATCTATTTTCATATAGTATAAGTCATGTGTTTATATAAGTATAAGAATAGAAATTAATTATACATTTGCACCTTACTGTAAAGAATTATACAGAGTCATAACACTCACATAATATCGATGTAAGGTAAGGATAGCATCGAATATTCATATATATATATATATATAT
>ML795854.1:148488-171775 GCA_009831015.1 Picea engelmannii
CTTTCTATTTCATTGAAATCCGATTTAAAGGAATATAAATCCTCGGAAATACATAATATTAATTCCATACAATGCATGACTGTAGGTTCAGACTGTAGTTCCAACAGATATAAAAATACAATAGAGGACACCAGTCTAACTAAGTCTTAGTGTAATTTATGGAATGCACAATGAAGGAAAGTAAATAGTATGCAAAATCGAAAAGAGAGACCTGGAAAGGAAACTATTATTAAAGGCAAATGAATAGACTAACAGATAATAAACGAGAATCTGAGATAATACAAAAACAGTAAAGCTACAGGACTAAACAAGAAATTGTCGAATTTCTCCATAAGATCCAAAGAAAAGAGTCAAGACAGGATAACTTTTCATACTTGCGTGTTGATATCCATTCCAGAATTTCTCATATAATAGATCTATTACTCTACAAGACTTGATTTTTCGTATTTCCACCTTAAAATCGAATGTACAACTTTAAAAATATATATATACATCCATATTCTAATTATATGATCCAATCAGGGACACAGTAATAAGGTTACGATCCGTATGCCCTTCCGTTAAATTTAAAGGTACATAGCTAAAAGAATGGACTAATTCTTGAATGGAATTTTCACCACGATGTTAACCCTCTAGTTTTTGAATCATATCAATCCTTAGAAAACATAGGGCACTCCTTTAAGAATGGAAAAATGAAACCCGAATACCTTTTGCGAAATTGATAGGAGCCTCCATATGGATTATGGATGGTCGATGTCCCTGCAAGGGATTCCAAATTAATATTAGTAAAATACAACAGAAATAAGACGAATGAAAACTTTCAACAGAATGATAAATGATAGAAAGATTTTAAATCAGAGTGCCACTTAACTTATGAACTGTATATTTGATGTCCTTCACTTGTCACGTTTTGGTTGGGTAGATGTCCCAGGCCGAGGGGAGGATGGTCCAGGGACTTCCTGATGGGTACCCTCGCAACAACAGGGTCCCATCATTAGTGTTGGTACCATAATCATATAAATCAATTTCTTTATGAAAATAAATGAACAAAATAGTGCTAACATTTAAATACGAATGACATAAGTCGTGTCGTGTGAGAAGGCGAAAGGCATCATACAAAAGTTACACACAAAATAAAATGTTATACGACATGTTGATATCAAAACCTATTATGAACCGACTGTCTTTGTCGAAGAGGGTATTTTCAATCAATGATAAATACAGATTTAACCTTCCTACTGAATTTACCAAGCTTCAAATGATGTAGACTACCCACAGACAACGATAATAATAGTAGGAAATACACTTAATCCAAGAATTTTTAAAAACTCAAATAATCATATGTTGTAGGGTATTCCCTAACGAGCTGATTTGAAACACGGAAGTCACATTTTATTTTGTGTCGAATAGGAATTCAAGAACCTTTAAGGAAGCATTATATTTGTAAGGACCAGTTAAGGGCCGAGGAAACTGTAGAAGGGTGGGTTCTATTCTTTTTAGAAAACATAAAGTAATATGCATTATATAGTGCAGACCTTCAAACTCCAAACTAGAACCCTGCGAAGTCTCGTAGAAGTTCAATGCAAGGCCGCAAGGCATATCAACAGAGGGACCGTAAAGAATGTAAGGGAAAATAACGAATCCCTAAAATTGAAATACACACGAGAACTAACACAGGTGCAATTTCTTTAAAAATCGAAAATGAGGGAACAGGATGCCGAGCCTTATCAGGAAGATGGAGAAAAAGAAAACAACAGTAAGTATCTACTTATCCAGGAATGGGTATAGTCCAGGAAGTTATGAAAGAATCATGATAATTGGGAAACTCAATCAAAATCATAATAAGAATTTCAATACAAGGGTTTCTTCCACTGTAATGAAACCTCGAGTTTTTGTTTAATTACTAGATTACAGTAGTATCATAAAACTTACCAGGGAGGATGGATAGCGATGTCTGTTCCACTAGGTAACATACTCCAAATCAACAGTCTTCCCTAATGAGAAAATAATACACAGAGCCATTTTGGGGAACTCCACATTGACAATAGAAAACTCACTTAACCCTAAGAGGAGCTCTTACTACACAGATTAAATGTTGAGGGTACGAAGGTTGGTCTTGCCATGTGATGGGGCAGAGTTGGTGTGACTAGATAGGAGGAAGGGTCAAGTGAAAATCATCGAAAATCACACACACAGGACCTCCATTAATAGTAAGTGTAGAGATTTAACTCCTATCTAACAACAAACCCTTCCCCTCATATCAAGAATCGTGAAGTTAAGAATAGTCTCTTCGTGACACGACTAGTTGGAACACGTTTAACTCCAATTTTTTTCGTTCCAGTTAACATATCGTTCAAATGAAGACTTTGTGTAGACATCGCTTAGTTAAGACAGAGTTAAATAAGGATTTGTGTGGGATTTCGTTACCCAAACTTTTAATGTCCCCGGTGACTGGAAGATCACTAACCACGAATAATTCATAAGGGAATCCATTTAATGATTTGGACCATACCAAATGATGCCAAGTATGTTGTTAAGCCACTTATATTCTACTAAGGGGTATAATCCCGACCCCGTTACTTTATATGTGGTATATGAATTGTATTTCAAGGTCAAATGAGATAGCCTTGCATGCAAGCATAGAAGCTAATGTTTAAAGGAGAGATTTGGACTATAAGTCCTAATTCTAAAATACTATATGTGTGTGTGTGTGAGTAGTTTGAGACTGGAGGGAATTGTTAGAATTATGGAGAATTATTCATATAAGTTCTATGTTCAAAGTAAGTTAGACTGGTGTAGAAATGTCATCGTGTGGTAGTCAGAACATAAGATACCTCATAGAGATTTATAATAGGAATGAATATTACCTCCTCTTAACTATGTGTCTATTAAATGAAATTGGAGATTAGTGTCCCATAGAAAAAAAAAATTATGGCAAATTTGAGGTACATTACAATGTGTATCCCTCAAATAGTCCAAAAATAACCTACAAGGGTCCTATGTGAAGGCTCAAGGACTCGTCCAACACTATATCATGAGAATTTGTGTGGGTTGTAGTTGTTGTTCATAGAAGTTGAGCCTAAGAATGATCATTTAGAGAACAAGTTCCTTGTTTCCCTCCCTTGAGCTTGGTTAGACCTTGAGACCCATTCTCGGTTCAAAACTAACTTATTCATGGTGCCCAAATTCCACTTGGAGGTGAATGATATGTTACATAGGTCATATGTAGTGGTTTGACTACTTATCTATGGTTCTTGATCTTGAGAAGCAAGGTTTAGTGTTGAAGATGCTTGTTTCCTTTCATCAACTATAGTCATGAACCTAAGACCCATCCATGATGAACAAGACCTCATAATGTCACCCATATTCAACTTGGATGCCAAAGACTCCCTAGAGAGGACTCGTTTCATGGTTTTTAGGTGTTGTCGATGGTGGTTGAGCTTGAGAAGGTTTAGTTATGGCTTTAGGCCATTATTTCCATCTTTCCATGTTTATGCCTATACACCCATTTTCAATGTACAAAACCTAACAGGGATGCCTATATCCCTCTTAAAGGCCAAAGTTCTGTTATGTTGGTTTGAGGACTTGTTCAAGTCTCTTGAGCTTCAAAATATTCAACAATATTATAAGGCACTTGTTTTCATTCTGAGATGATAACTAAGGTCTTGTGACCCATCCATGGTCTTGTGTGGTGACATAAGGACTTGTTCATGGTGCTTGAGCTCGATATGATATGTTTGGGGCTTGAGTTGTTATTTCCCTCCCTTGACCATGGTTAAGGGTTTGAGGCTTGTTTCCCTACAACAACAATGGTCAAGGCCCCAAGACCCATATGTAGTATGAAAAACATATAAATGGAACTCATGTCCAAATCTTGTGCCAAATACATTGAATTGAGATCTCATGCCATGGTTTCTAGGTGTTTTCCATGGCACATGAACTTGAGAAGGCTCAATTATGGATTAAGTCCTTTACTCCCCCCTTAACCATTTTTAGGTGTTAAGACCCATTTCTAGGGAACAAAACCTACTCATGGCACCTGTATTCTACTTGGAGGCCTTTAAGGAAGCCTTACAAATGAGTGATGTGTTGGTTTGAGGACTTATTCAAGGATCTCAACCCTAAAAATATTCAACAAGATCCTAAGGTGCTTGTTTTCCTTCCTATACCATGGTTAAGGCCTCTCTAACCATCCTTACTGCAAAAAAACTCCTAATGGTGTCCTTATCCAACTATGATGCTAAGGACCCCCTAGAGAGGGATTTTATTGTGGTTTCTAGGTGTTTTTCTTACTCAATGTAGTTAAAACATTAGCAATACCAAAAGTCATGAGTATTAACCACCAATTTTTCTCACTAAATGATTTTAGTCAACACAAGCAACCAGCCAACCACCCTTTTCCTAGGAGGTCGCCATGAGTTCGGGTAATCTATTTTGCAAATTTTCCTAAGACCTTGCAAATTTTCCTAGGAGGTCTCTAAGGCATAGATACACAAAGGGAATACTTGAATTTTCGAATGCCCTTAGGTGTTGCGACATTCCATGATAAATTATTTTGATTGGAGAGTTCATGAAATGGTTGAACGTTGTGAGAGAAATGTTGAATGACTTTTCTATAGAAATTCATGCCACCAAGGATCAATAAAATATTTATATATGTAGTATTAGAGGGATTGGTACAACCCTAAAGGACATTGACCTTGGCTAGATATGCATTCACACTAGCATTAGCAATACCAAAAGTCATGAATACTAACCACAAATATTTCTCACTAAATGATGTTAGTCAACATAAGCAACCAACCACTACACTATTTTTTATCTTTGAAGGAATATAGAAACTCCATAGCATGCTATGGAAACCACCCTTTTCCTAGGAGGCCGCCATGATTTGGGGTAATCTATTTTGAAATTTTTCATAGGACTTGCACCTAGCCCCATTATTCTATAGACTTGGGATAATATATATATATATATATATATATATATATATATATATATATATATATATATATATATATANCATAAAAATAAATAAAAAATACAAAACTAAAAAAAATAAAAACAAAACACAATATATATTATATAATATATATTAATTATATATTAATTAAATTAAAAACAAATAATAAAAAAACATTATTAAAAAAAACAACACAATTCAAAACTCCTAACACTAAATCCCCGCACCCATTCCATTCATGACAACAACCCCAAACCTCGCACATACAACGCGTAACTTTAAAACCCATTATCCCCTACCCCTATTATCTCTAACCACAAACCCTTAACATCTATCACATCTAACCCTTAACCTATGTAACCCATAACCGATCTAACCCTTATAACCCCTTAACCCGTGCGGGTTAACACTATAACATATCATATCACTCAATTCATTAATATATAACATATCACTTACCCGCGCGGGTTCACTATGCTCTAATTAGCTCTGATACTTGCACCTACGCATGAGACTTGCATCGAGGGTAATATCATGAGGTGATTATGAGACTAAGTGGAGGGAATATCACTTAACCAGTCAGGTTCATTATGCTCTAATATCTGATACATGAACCTATGCACGAGACGGACTGCATCAAGGGTGATATCAAGTGATTCTGAGACCGAGTGGAGGGAAATAGTTGCACCCGTCAAGGGCCATCTGTAAAATTGATCAAGTGACATAGAGACTAAGAGCGAGGGCAAGGATGGTGAGTACCTATTCACACTTCATGAATTTACATTGCTAATGTGAGAATAGTCTTTTTGTTTTTACAAGTTTACGTTAGTTCCATGTTTTGTTGGAAGGAGAGAGAAATATCTCCTTATTCTCCCCTTCCCATACTTTCCTCAAACCCTAGTATTATCCCTTGTTGAGACACTAAAGGTGGGATGTGAATTCCCATAGATCCATCAACAGCTTCAATATTTTTTCAATTTTGGTTGCAATTGTCTCCCTAACCCCCCACAATAACCCTTGGGCTCATTTTGTTGTGGAAATTATCTTGGGATTGTCTTCAAGTTGTTCATATGGTATCCTAATAGCCAATGGTTACATAAACAATGGTTTAGGAATCAATGTAGATTCCAAATATGTTATCCTCCTTTTCAATTTGGTGTTTTCCTCTACATGCTCCAAATTGGATTGCCTAAGAATACGCCCTATGGAATCATGTAACTTAAGGGATCCCTTTTCCCCTAATTCTTTAACATATAAAATAAACCAAAATTATAAAGTTTCCATTCAATAAATCCCATCAATCTTTTGAATCCTTAGCTCACAGCTCAAACACTAAATTAGAGTTATATTATTTCCTTTGTTTTCACTTTCCAAGGAAAAACTAAAACCTCTCTTTGTTTTCACTTTCCAAGGAAAAACTAAAACCTCTCTTTGTTTTACTTCTTTCAATTCCTTAAAATAGTCCTCGCAACTTGCATATCCCCTATCCTTTATACCATTTTTACTTTTTATTATTTAGTTAATTAATTATTCATTTATCAATAAGGATATGAGTGGCACATCCTTCTAACTTGTCTTTTATGAGAACATGTGGCTCTCGACCACTCCTCCTTGAATTATGGACCCGTCTTTTATGAGAACATGTGGCTCTCGACCACTCCTCCTTGAATTATGGACCCCAAATGTCTTGTCATCCCTTAATGAAAATATAATGGGTGAAGCTTTATTTAAGATTTTAATAATTCTTATTAATGGACTTCCACTCCTCTTAGTGATCTCATCCCTACTTAATGGGAACACCCTTCAAACACCAAGGATTTATCATCTATAAATCCAGACCTAAACACATATCAGGGGTGTTGTAGTCTTATTCTTCTTGGTATGAAATATATGTGCTATGCTCTCTATAGCCATTTATTCCTTCTTTACATTTAGAGTTCCCTTCCACATGGCCATTTTTCCTCATTATTGCTTCCATGAAACTGTCCTTCAGAGGCATCACCCTGCAATTCTTCTTGATAGAACTTTATTACATTCACAAGTGTCACATTATTCCACTTTATTGTTGATTTTTCAATAATATAGGTTAATCATGTAGTTCATTCCAATTTTTCATTTATCTTAACCATAAACAATAATGTTGCAGCAACCAAGATCACAAGAAGAAACACCATGCACAAGAACACAAGAAGTATCCTGGGAAACCCTTCTCAACAAGGGAAGAAAACCCAGCCAAATCATTTGCTATATTCTTCAAGAGAAATATATTCACAACCAATTATACCTAGCACACAAGAGGGTGCTCAAACCCTAGAATACTAGCACACAAGAGAGGTGCGCACTTTTCCCAAGAAGGTGTACTTGCTGAAATTTCCAAACTTGCACAAAAGATATGATTCCTCAATGGGGAATTTACCTTTACTTATACTAACCTGAACCTGTCAAAAAAAGTTTCTATTGACACAATAGGTCCAACCTCACTAGCTTATAATATAATTAATATTAACCTGATTAATTATCTTTTACATTAATTACTAGTCACATTAAGGTGGGGTCGACTTGTACCCTTTACATTACAGTTAGGTTATAGGCAGATCTGACTCTTGAAAAATATAGCAAGGGATCTTATACACCCACTAGTGCTCATCCACTAGGGTCACATCCATAGGGATGTCCATATCTTTGGCTCACTTCATTACACATAAGAACCACTTCTTCACTAGTGCTTAGCCACTAGGATCACATTCACATGTGCTCATCCACAGGCACGTCCACTCAATAGATCGTATTTCCCACTGCATTACACAGGAGAGTCATATGGAGTTTCTCATCAACTCTTATTCTCATAGGAGGCTAATACATCATCTTCATTTATGTTCTCATGACGATGCACCCAACACTTTGGGATTTCACACATTTACCTTGTGCTCAACCACAAGCATGCCCAACTCTGCAGATCACCTTTCTCACTGCGTTACACAGGAGAATCATCTGGAGTTCTTCTCAACTCTCTGTATGGAGGAGGTCATCTCTACGTTCCAACTTTATCTCAGATAGGAACCACACACCCTCTTCAGGGGATTTCTCTCAATTTTGTAAGCTGGAGAATATCTCGCATAGCTACAATGATCCACATCTTACAGGTTTGTAAGATGGAAAATGTATCACATAGTTGCAATCATCAACATTTATTACAATGAATTAATAAGTTCTTCAATATGAGATAATGGAGTTTAATCTTAGAAAAAACTTGGCACCATGTAGCTCATCCATGAAAACCATTAATGTGAGCCAAGGGAAATTTATTTTGGGGAATGATTCCATTAAGTGGGATATATTGAAATATGAATTACCATATGCTTCCAAAGACTCTTACAAGTATCTGGGAAAACCTCTTGCTCCTTCCCATATCTAATTTTCATTGAAGTTGAAATTATTGAATTTCATTTTCCTCTTGCATGGTTTAAAGAGTCGAGTCGAAACACCCTCAGTTTCACGACCACTCCTTTGAGTAACAACAACCTAAAATCAAGTGATAATTAAAATTTATCTAGTAACTTTTCTAGGGCTCTTCAAACCCATCTTAGATTAGGTGTAGATATTTGGAATAGGATTGTGAGAATAACTTTCCAAAGATGCTAAACAAACATAAATCTTTGAGTTAGGGAGTGAAATCTAGTTTCTATATCACTGATTTTGGGAAGCCCTTCTAACACAAGGGTCAAGCACGAGGCCGCATTGAGGTCAACATAGTAATCAACCCTGCTTTGTTGGTATTGGTGTCGATTGTTGATTGTCCCCCCTCTGCTTTGGTATAGTAGGTGGTACCATAGAGGCCATAGTATTGTATACTTCCTACCCAAGGTTACAGCATAGGGAATGTGGTGTTGTACCTATGATCAACATTGGCTAGACTCACTTGGACTCCTTGGAGGGTTGCCCACTACTCGATGAGGTAACTTGCACCAGGGTGTTAGTTCGTTAAGCAGGTTGTCAACATAAATTTCCCACCCACTGAAACTCATCCCCTTCGCGCATCAATCCTGCGATGTTGGATTCCATCACCAACTAGCGCTTCTTTGTGAGAAGGTTTGTTTGCATGCTTGACTCCTAGATTAATTAGCGTCTCCTAGATAATACAAGTGTGAAAAAGTAACATTATGCTCATCATTATGAGCTTATTGTAATACCAACAAGATACTAGTATGAAATAGAACCATTGTACTAATTAGTGTTACAGCTTGATAGAATAATGTTTATGCATATCCAATTTCATAGACTATTCAGAAATATTGATTAAAGAATAGAGCTTTTTAACTGTAATTTTAGAGTAATTCATCCTTTTAATTTATCTTTTCTTTCAAAGAGTTATAGTATTAATGAGAAAAATTTGTGTGTTCTTAATGACTAACATTTTAGCTAACCTTCTATAAATTACATAGAGCATTATTGTTTCATCGTTTCCTACTAGCTTCCATTAATTTTTAGATGTAAAGAGTTCAACCCGTCTATTGTGATTACACCTCTTTTAGTTGTACTTCATCACTCTTTGCATTTATTTTTCTACTCCCCAACCAAACTGAATTCTCGTTATTGTCCTGAATATTCCCTGCTTCACTATAGAAACAACTTTTGTTGTGTATCTATGCATAACATATTTTGTACATGAAATATTTTGTTTGCAAGCTAATAAATGCCCCATCACTAAGTTAAGAGTGGTTAGTTTCTCATGAGTCATCACTAATTTAGTGGAGTGATGTTATTTCTATGCATTAATGACTCACCACTAAGGTAGAGGAGAGTTTTTAGTATGAGACTCGTATTAGAAAGGGACCCCCCTCCTCACTTGTAATTCATTCACCCTACTATCAATATTGTCAAATTTTGTTTCTTAATTTGAGTACCAAGTACATGGAGATGTCTTCATCCATATTTTAGGATTTATAGGTGCATTCCAACCCTTGGGTCAATCAATGTACATAGTGGTCAATCAATGGAATTAGTGGATATGTAATCTGTAGATTGCAAATAGATCCTTATTTCTTCTACATCTCTACATGCATTTGGGAGCATGTCTACAAAATATAATGGTTTCTAGTCGTGTGGGTTAATAGAGTCAATGTATCCCTCATAAAGTTCTATGTGGCCATTTTGTGGTTCTTGAATATTACTTGTGACAAGGTGAATCATGGAAGGTATGTTTGTAAGTTCAATAGGAAAATAAGAAATTATGGTTAGGTTAGTTGGACATCCTTATAATAAGAATCATGTTCTAACTTATACTTTAAACTTGCCATAACATGATATCTACTAACAAAAAAATCATAATATATTTGGTAAGAGTTGTTCCTTCTCATAAGCAATATGTCCAAGTCCTAAATTTGGTGAGGCAAGTAATTGACAATTGTACTCATGTCCTATGGGAAATTGATAGTGTGAATACTATATTTGTATTTTCCACTGCCCCCAAGGTGGAAAGTAAGGATTTTTGCTGAGTGGGACAAGTTTGGAGGACTTCTAAGACTGACATGGCAGTCTAGGATTGTGCTAATTCATCGACCAAACTGTAATTATGAGCTGCCCTAGCCTGTGGGTTATGGACAGTCCTGCATAATGGGATGCGAGGGATGTGAAGAGGTGTTTCTGTGTTAGGGAAAGGAATCATTAACGGGGGTCCTATTGGTGTTGGGATTATTTATGGGGGAATGGGAGGAGACTCAGCAAGTGCAAGGTATTGACGACTACATGTTTGCATAAGGATTTCTTCCTCACTGGTGAGGAGGATAGTACAATCTACGAGATTGTTTGGATTGAGGTATTGTCCCAACTGTGGTGGGGTAGGCTATGTGTCTTGTTGGGTGTTTATCACACCCTAGTGTGGAATGGGATTCTGCAGCACGACTGGGGGTGGTTGTTGCACGTATTGCTATGGGGCCTGCTGAGGGGCAGGTGGTGCTGGAGGATGTGGTGCACTTCCTGAGTCTTTCATCCGTTTAAAATCAGCGATTTGGGGGAAATGATGAGTATAATGACCAAACTCACCGCAAAGGGCACAAGGGAAGGTGGTTCTAATATTATTGTTATTTCTCCCTTAATGCCTGTTCTTATTTCCCCCCTGGGGTTTTGATTCCCTTGATTCTGGTTTCCCCCAGTAGGTTGGTTTTGTTGGGGGTGATTCCCGCCTTGACCTGGGTTGTTATTGTTCCTATTTTTTCCTTTCTTTTTGGCATTATTCGACGGATGGGTAAGGTTTTCCATATTTAGCTGTTTGAAATTTTGATATTGCTGAATGGGAGAGGGTTGAACAAAATTCACCTCAGTGTGCGGGTGTGGGGGTGCCATGGGCTATGGAGGACCAAGGAATGGAAAGTATGGATTATGTGGGAGTTATGATCTGTAAGGTACATAGAAAGGCGTGGCACTTTCGCTAGTGCTTAGAGTATAAGTTCAGGTAGAGGGAGTACCAGAACTTGTTTGGATAGGTGGGTGTATTGGGGGTGTCGGCGGTGGCCCACTAATGGGTGGAGGAATAGCAACAGGGTATGGTTGTTGATAAGGGGGTGGGGGGTAATAAGAGGTTACCCCATATGCCGTCGGGTATTGAGGTGTGCCATACATTGGTGATTGTTGGGGTTGTGGTGCGTGGTGCGTGGTGTTACCAATCAATCTGTCTGCGGAGTGAGACATCTCAGGTTTATCTTAATCAAATGGCATGGGTTTTGGGAGATCAGGTAGTACTGTGTATAAGTACCTTGATTGTGAATAGATGAGGTTGTATTGTTGAGCCTTAATGATGGCTTCCTCTTCTGATTGAGGGAAGGTGGAAGCTATATCTTTACCGAGGAGAGAGACAAGTGATCTGAGAAACTAGTCAAGACACTGTTGTTTGGTGGTTTCAGCTTTGCACAAACTACATCGTCTATGCCACTTGTGAATGTGATCAGCGATATGTGTGGCTGAGATTTGTTTGAAATTAGAGAGTAGTTCAAGACCATTTTCATGGTGGATTGGTAATTAGAAGAAGATCAAAAATTCTTTGGCCAAGGACTCGAAAGTCGCATGGGACCCCGATTTTTCGTCTACATACCATTTGACTGATGGGCCAGTGAGTGTGCGTTGAAATAATCGTAGTCTAATGGAATCATCCATAATTTTGTTGGAAGAGAACCATAAGTGGAAAGTCATGACATGCTTGGCAGGGCCATCTCCTTCCTTTCCTTCAAACTTGGGGATGTCTGAAGGGAGTTTGGTAGGCATTGCAGGCCATGTGGGGTCATGCAATATAGGATCATTTGTGAGTTTTCTTAGATATGGTATGTTAAGAGAGGCCAAATATGGCATCTTCAGTGGGGGGGGAGGATTAGTTCTAGCCATGGTGTGAGTATTTTGTGAACCTAACCCTTGAGGGGGGCTAGGTGGGTTGGTACTTCCCCCTTGAGAGGAAGTTGGCCCCCCGCTTCCGTGTAAAGGAGAGTGAGTGGACTGTGGACCTTGGGAATTAGACCCAAGTAATGTGGAACCAAGCAAAGTTGATCCTAAGATAGTGGCACTCACTGGAGTGTGTGAAGGTAGTTTCGATGAGTTGGCAAGACTAGTAACTCCCCCTAAAATAGGAGGGAGGTTTAGAAAGCATCTGGAACGACGGGGGTTCTGTGGGTCCCCTATGATGTCTGACTAGATGAGTGGATGTGTGCGAATTGTGGTGAGAGTAAAATAAACAAGAGCCTTTGTTGCAATTTTTGAACTTTACACGATATATATCTAAATCAAAAATGTAATCAGAAGTGCATCATACATAAAGTGTTTTTGAAAAAGAAGCATATATGTGGATAAGTAGGTTTTTTCCACGTGGGGAATCAAAGAAAACAAATGCTCGTGTCCTAAAATATGTAACGTCCTTCCTCTCAAATAGCACTAGACCTTCTAATAGTACTCAACAGTGGGGTCTGAAGTCACCGGAAGAGAAACTAGTGAAGGATGAAATAATCATTTATAATTAGGGGTAAAGGGAGCATATCCTGAAAGAGCTGGTGATATTTCCCAATAGCCACTAAAAATCTGATCAAGGTGCAATTGCAGCCCACAATTGCCACCTGGGTAGATGTCCTAAAATTTGGTCACTAAGTACCTCAGTTAAAGTGCGGCATTTAGATTTTCGGCCTAAGAAATGGGTCACGGATTGGATCTCGTCCAAGAGGTGGGTGCCTCAAGGGGGGACGCACGGAACAACTGGACCTCAGCCTTCAACCCTTCATTGGTATCTCCCTGCCTTATGGTGTTAGGAACAATTGACTTGGAGGATTTTCAGTTCCCTATTTGACAACTTCTATTGTTTTGACAATGTGAGAACTAGATAACGGGGAGTTACTTGGATGCCTATCCCCAAAATCCTACCTAGACTAAAAAAATTCTTTTGGCACCTTCTGTGGAGGAAAACTTAGTGAGTTTTTAGAAAAAAATTAGATGTGGTTATTTGAGAGATTGGGGGTATGAACCAACCTCATTGAATTTAAATGGGAATGGATAGTTTCGTCAAGAAAAGGGTGGGGTGTTTCGGAATGCCTTTGGAGGAAACTTACTTTGACCTCCATGTTTCAAGAAGAAAACTATGTGGGTGATAAGTGACTTTTGTGTGTGAATGAGTGAAAGTGTGCCAATGTCTTAATAAATTAGGTGTCACCTTGCTGCATGTGGACTTTGCTTGGTCCTTACAAGTGTTGATTACCTAATTAACTAAATGCCTTTGGTACAACCTTGCGTAATTCAAAAGTCCCTAGGAGACCAGCATGTGGACATGTGAGTCCTTTACTATTCCTTTAACTCCCTATTGTGATTTAGTCTAAGAAAATCTTTGAAACTATCCTAGATTTTGATCATGTGGGCATGTATGGGCCCGTTACAAAACCTTTAAACTTCCCTGGTGATTTACTCTAAGAAAGTAATTTTCAACACTATCCTATCTTTGTAGCATGTGGGCATGTATGGGCCTGTTACAATCTTAAGATGTGTTTGAAAAATAAACTAAGAGGAGTCCTGAGAGGGGTTGTTGTCCTCTCCTAAAGGTTTTAGTATTTTTAAGGGAGATGAAATTGTCCTACAATCTTTTTCTGAATCTCAAGGTTGCTCGGAAGCGTGAGAGAAGAGCATACTAAGTGATTGTTATCCAACTTCTAGTCCCAATGCAAGTTTTATGTGATTACAAATTATTCAAACTTATACTTTTAGTCAAAGCAATCCATCCATGTGGCAAAATGAAAGCAAAAGAGGAAATAATGATTTTAAACCCCCTAAGTGCCTATGTGTTTTGACTAATCCCTTTATATGAAGAGGGAA
Organism: Picea engelmannii; assembly: GCA_009831015.1. Taxonomy (NCBI): domain Eukaryota; kingdom Viridiplantae; phylum Streptophyta; class Pinopsida; order Pinales; family Pinaceae; genus Picea; species Picea engelmannii. The sequence goes on from ML795854.1 coordinate 162,785, forward strand.
CTAAGTGTGGTGCAACTTACAACATGCATGAAAACACTTTTAAGAAGTCTAGGGGCCTTCCCCAAATCACAAAAAACCTTACAATGTGTATTTTTTTGCATAGGTGCATGGGTCTCAATGTAGACAGAGATGCACTGAGCGCCTGTGCATAGACCGAAATGGGATTTTGGGCACATGTGTGCAGAACAACAATGTGATTTTGGCGCACGTGCACATGATGCACGACTGTGGGACAATAAACTTGCTCACAACAGACACACGGTCGTGAAGAAAATTTCAGATGGAATTCTCTCAATTCAACTTGGAATTGGATGTTTTGCAAGTCGGCTTGGGCCGGCTAATGCACCTACAAGTTAAAAAAACCAAAAGAAGAGATATAAAAACCCAAATGGGGTAGGAAATTGATACCTTTCCCCAGCAGAGTCGCCAATCTATTGTGCCTCTTTTGCCACCTAGATGAGAAAAACAGAGGTGCTTACAAGCTTAGTTGGGTTAGCTAAGCAGGAAGGTTGTAAAGGAAAAGGGATAGAGAAAGAAACATAAAATAACAACTAAGAAATAAAAGAACAACTAAACTATTGAGCATAAGGACATAAGAACAAAAAACCAATAAGACTCATGTCACCAATGGCAAGGATTATATTAGTGAAAGAAAACACCAAGAAGAAAGAGGACTATGAGTCCCTTCTTCCTCCAAGGGAGGGCTCTTGGACCCCCACAAATAAGCTCTTCTTACAACTTTGAATGAAATGGTGAAAGAATCCCAAGATAATCCACTCAAGAGGTGAGATGGATTTCCCAATGTAATAGTGCTAGTATACTCTTGATGAGAATAGAGGATTCCTCAAGAGAATAGCAGAAGCATAACTTTGCTAATGAAATCCTTGAAAATGAAGTGCACCCATGGCATTGTTTTATAGCACCTCCTTGAGGTATTGTGCAACCAGCTTGTAGTGTGAAAAGAGGATAATTAGGGAATTTTTAGGTCTTTGACCAACCACCCAGTCGGATTCAGTCGAGATTTGGGTGTCAAATCAACTTGGAAGATGAACCAGAAGTGGGTGGGAGGCTGACCAATCTCATAAATGCATCATTCTCAGATGTGTGTGGCTTTTAGCAACCACAGTCGCGCATCGTGCACATGTGCACTTTTCCTACGTTTCTGGATCGCGTATGTGCGCGCGCACCCTGTGTATTCATAGCGCACTTTAATTTTATCACTGGTTGTATAGTTTTGGACCTTTTGGAAATTATTTTGTGGTAATTTTGGTCCATGGGTGACCTCATAACTGTCTGACGATGCTGGATTCTTGTAACCATTTGCGGACAAAATTTCAGTGATAACAACTTGCATTATTGGATTCACTCTTTCTCTGAGATTTTCCTCAACTTGAATAAGCATATCTAGTACAAATGGTCATTCTTCAGGGCTCATTTTGTTCCATATGGAAAGGTGATGGCATTTTTCTTTTCAATGCATCTACAACAAGCATAGTGTTGACAATTGAAAATGCCAATGTAATTTCGCCCGCAAAGTGTTGTTAAATCCTATTATTATATAAGACTAAATAATGCTAGTAGGTCGGACCCCCTTGAGCTTTTCAAGATCAGATCTGTTCATTTTCAATGTTATGATGATGTTCTACAAAGGTTCACATGGTTGACGAGAATATGGTTTTCATTGATATAAGTTAAGCTTTGGGATGTTGCTCATTCATGATACTACCGCCCGCTATTCATTTATAGTATTCGTTCTTCTCTCACCTGCGCAACAAATATGTTAGTGAAAATTGCAGAAAGGCATTTTGAGGAAACGAAAAATACTATATCTGATGAAAAAGAAACCTAGCTCTGCAATACTACATGCATAAAGTGTTTGTTGATTATTGTTAGAACTTAGATAACAAAGAAATGGCTATAAAAGAAAAAAATTTAGATTACATTTTTATATATATGCATATCATGGATATTTTGGTGGTGCATTTTGGCAAAGTGATAATACAATGGCTATTCTATGGTTTGGATTGATTTTGATCACGCCATGGGTGATGATTCTATACAGGTTTGTTTAGATTGTATAGTGGTCAAGCGATTTATTTTAGTTATGTTGGGAATATAAACATGGGTCGTGAATTTGGCAAAGTAACCACGCGAATGGTTGAATTGTTATGTGAAACTCGTATTATGTTGTGGTTTAAATGGTTGATATTCTCAATGCATGGATTGATTAATGATGTTAATGAGGGCTCGTTGGCATGTACTATGGAGTAAATGTGATATGGGTGGAGGCAACGTGAATTTATTGCACATCACCTTTACCCTTCCCGTTGATCGCCACCCTAATCGGACTATTGTTTGATATGGTTGTTGTGTTCACACTCCGGATTTTTAGCAGGGCGAAATCGCTCAGACACCTCTCGTCTTAAGGTTTTAGATTAACATGTATGTCTCTTTTGGCCATTCTTGACTTCACTCTGGTTATGAAATGTTTTTGGCTCAGTTGTATGGGTTTGTGTTTGTCCTGAGTACTGAAATTGTGTGGAATTTTGGTTTTGAATAGAAAATGGATGGCTCTGCTTATAATTGTTTGAGTGCATTGAAGTTGGTGGTATTACTAGGTGATATCTCTTTGTTACCACCACGTTTTTTAAAAGGTTTTTTTAATCATATCTGGATGGTTGTCTTCAGGATTCTTGGTTTTAACTAGAGCTCTATTTTCTTGTTCGGCCCTGTCAAGAACTGTATCCCGTTCACAAGTGTCATAGTCCTCCTTGTGCATACACCTTTAGCCTCGAAGTTTCAATATGGTTGGTGCCTTTCCTGTGATGGATATTGTGCAAACCCTTAACCCTCCAGACTGTAGCCGCATAGGGAGTTTGTCAATTGTTCCCGATTATTGTGGTTTATTACTTTGAATGCGGGCTCACCCGTTGGTCATATAGCGGTTGTGTTGGTATAGTCTTTCATCAATTCCTCTATGGTAATATCATGAGCTTTGAATTGAAATTTTCACTTATAAAATTTCACATTTACCAGACTGATTTCAATTAGGTGCATGGGTATACACAGTTACCATGGCTTGTTTGGTTGTTGTTTTTTTTACCACAATAGAAAATTTTTGGTTGATATACAGTCACTAGTTGGCACTTGTGTTGTTTTGGTTGATGGCTCAACTGGGTCATGAATGTTTAGAGCTTCTCACGCAGGTCACGTTCTGTGTGTGGTGTTTTGAAATTGAAACATGGGGCATGATAACTATGTTATCTCTGAGGTCGGACGATAATCGAACTGGGTATCTATCAAAGGTGTATCCACAACATCCTTTATTGGTTGTAGTCCAAGTATACACATCTTGGTTAAATCACAATGTGACTTAAACAACTAACCACTTAGTAAAATATGCAGTCTCTACACGATATGTTGAGTTATTGACATGACTGGTGTTTGTTGTGATGAGTCGAACTGTTGTATCATGGTGTTTGGTTGGTTGCGCTCTGTTTGTAGTATGGATGGTTGGTTCTTCTACTCAGTGATACCCTCAGAATTGTTTTTAAGCATGTTATTTATTGAAATAGACCGTTTTTTATTTACCAAAATCGACCACAGTTGATGACAGTCGCGTTGCATATTTGGCCCGGCTTTCAAGTCACATTGAGATGTCATGTTTTACAGTGGCATTGTTACATAGCCTAGGACATTTTCCCCTATGTTATAACCCTATAATTCATAGGATCATCTGGTGACTGGAAAATTTTCACTCTGGATGTATTTTGGCTTGCAAATAATATTTCATTTCTGCAAAGTATTTTCAAGAAAAAGAAAAGAAATATCATGATTTTGATGTTGAGTTGTGTTTCCTAACCCCGTGGTGACAAAAGCAAGGGAAGCAGCATACAAAACCCACAAAAAGCACTAAACCTAATTTTGTGTTGCCTTCGCGCCTGGAGACTAAAGAACGTGCTTAGATCGATGATCGACCTAGTGGCATGTAGATCAATGGTTGTCAGTGGATTCTGGACCCCCTCGACCGTTCTGCTTTTAGCGGTGGGGGGGTCTGAAATGGTAATTAACAAGTGCGCACAGATCTACGGTCATCGTGACAGTGCGCAGATGGACAGTCTACAAGAGATTCCATACCCCCTCGACCGTTCTTCCTTTAACGGCCGGGGGGGCTCCGGAATGAGGCGGTTTTCCCGGCGGGCCCTATCCCAACGTGTCATCAATCCATTGCATCATACCTCCTCCTCTCCAGACCACTTACTTCTTACCACCCTTCCAACTTACCACCATACCGGCAATACCATACCGCCCCTGCCTCATGACATCATCCTCCATTATCCCACCACCCATCCATGAATAAACAAACTTAGGCTAAAAAGAAAAATAAGTTAATAATGTTAACAATAAAATAAGTTTAATTAATAATTAAGTTAGTTAGTACTTAGGTTAGTTAATTAGAATAATAAACAAACATTAAATAAAAAATGCACATAAATTAAAACAATACAAATAAAACAAATTATAAAACATTAAAATTAAATAAAAACAACATAAAACAAATAATTAAAACAAATACGTAAATCATATAAAACATAAAAAAGTAAAAACAAATTTAAAAAACAAAAAAACATTTATCCTGAGTTTCTACCCACACTCCCCGTGCATATCGGACCCCCCCCCCTCACGTCCCATCACCTCAGGGGGGTCCAATAAGTTGTTTCTTAAAAACCACTCCTGAATAGGTGTCATCTCTACATGCCATAGGACCCTCCCCCCCCCCCGAAAACCACTTACCAACTCAGGGGGGGTCCAAAATACCACTTATCCCCAACAAAACCACTTTCGCAACATTTTCAACCAATAATTTTTCGAAGACGATTCCAGGAAAAATAAGGAAAATTTTGAAAAAACAAGAGAGGCATTTCTTCGTAATGGGCTTAAAAAACAAAAAACTCTCTCATTTTTTTCACAGGTTCCACCATATCGAAGAATCGAAGTTATCTTTCAGCCTCATTTTTTGGATTCCTGGTTCTTTTTGTTTCAGCCTTGATTTTGCGGGAGATGTTTCGGTGACATGGAGGACAACTTGGAAAAACACAAAGAGTTTTTTGCCCAAAAAATAATCATATAAAATAACCTCCTTCATTTTTTTCCCAGATGTCATAATTAAAGAGAAACATATGTCTGAGAGGACCCCCTTTTTGCAGAAATGCATCCCGTCTTTCATGGAGGACAGTCCAGGATTTTTGGGGATTTGTTTCTATTTTTGGCCGAGGTGGTTGAATTAAACCTCCTGAGCCTGGGGAGAGTCGGTTCCATATATTTTAATAATAATAATTCACAATGGTTGATGATTGAACTCAAGATTCATGCCCCACAGGGGATACATTGTAATTTTCTTGATGACTTTCCAGAAATAAAAATTCTATCTTTAGGATTCTTGTGTTAGACTCCCTGATGATGTTTTTCTCTAAGTAATTGTTTTCTTACTCTGTTAATCCATTCATGTTTTTCCCTGATCTAATCATTGCAAGAAATATTAAGAACAGAACTTGTTTTTGCACTCTGTTTCTGGTCTTTTAATGATCTGTATGTTTTTGTCTGAATTTGAGCATAGAAATTCTTAGTTGCTCCTTTGCTTGATGGATTTTCCCTTATTTTCCTCTCCTCCACTTGCATTTAATTCAATTTGATCCAACGGTCTTGCTATCCTTCCCTGTGGAGAACAATATTTTACATCTGAGATAGATCCATTTTCAGAAAGGTAGACCCCATGACCCAATGAAAATTCGAGTTGTTGATCTTCGAAACATACCAAATCCATAGAAAAAAACATATTCTACATAACTAGCCTAATATCTTCTTTCCAACAAAGTTATATCAGACAAAGATATCCCTCTCTGAGTCTTGGAGGGCTATATCCAAGACTCAAAGTGGTTTTGATGTTGCCTCCATGACTGCCTTCATAGCCTTGGGAAAATTACAGAGTGATAACAAAATGGTGACCATACCGGGGATCTTTCCCCAATAGTACACTTCAAAGCTCCGGATCTGATCACTGATGGTGAACAGTGGCCAGACAAAAGAAGGTTGAGATCATTCACCTGGTGACTCCAATCAGCTCCAGATAGTGCCAACTCAAAGACTCCACTAGAGGAAGAACCGGAAGCATGACCAAGCAGCCTAGAAAGACCAAGTACTCAAGCTCAAATTGTATTCATGATATTATTGGTTTCATCTGCAATTACTTTCTCTCTTATCATGACCCTAGTCCAGAGTATATTGTTGAAATGTAGGATGACCATTTTCAACCTGATGAACCTCAAAGAATTGAGCCCATTCCCATAGCTCTGGTACCCACTCCTACACCTATAGGAAGCCTTGATAGACATAAGCCTCCTGTTTTATTTCCTACAAATGTATATATCTATGATACATATGTGAAAAGTCCATATTCACATGTCAAAATTGTAGCTTGTTATAAGCCCCTTGCTTTACCTCCTATACCTGAGAAAATCCCAGATAGATACAAACCTCTATATTTGCCTCCTATTCTCCATGACCTCCTTGTCAATTACATCAATAACCTGCCCAGGTTTAATGGAGAAAATGTGAAGATCACTACTGAAAAGCATATCCAAAGTCTTGAATATTTCCTTGACCTTTATGAGGTTGAAGATGACGATGTCTATATCAAGATGTTTTCCTTGTCTTTGCAAGGAAAAGTTAAAAATTGGCTTAAAAATATCCCAGCTGCAAGAATTAACAATTTCCATCAGTTTGTGCAAGCTTTCCTAGATCGATGGGTGATCATGAGAAATTCCTTTCTCATCCTAGAATAATATGACCATTTGAAAAGACAGCCAGGGAAAATAGTACATCAGTTTTCAGCAAGATTCAATAAGGTATATCATGCAATGCTTGTTGATATAAGGCCACCCCTAGGATCAACTCACTTGCATTACCGAGATGCCTTCGATCCTGAGATGACATTCCAATTAAGAGAACGAAACACTGCAACCCTTGAAGAGATGCAAAATATTGTAGTTGATGTAGAAGCTAATTGGCTGAACAGAAAGGCAAAGTTAAAGGCAGAAGAGAAAGATAGAATATAAGAGGAACGAATGACATCTTTAGAAGTGAAACTAGATGTGTTGGCAAACATTGTAAGAGAGATGAAGCAGAAGATTAGCAGGAAAGATGAACTTGTTGTTCAAAGACCTTATGTTCCATTAGTACCAGAATAGACAAGGATCAATGTCCTCAAACACTTTGCAGCCCAGCCTCAGTATTCTGAACCACCAATGGATTATTTCATGTATTCAATTCATAATGTAGTCAAAGATGAAACTCTAACATAGCTTGTTGAAGATCCATCAGCTGATATGATGTGCATGTTGGATGAAATTTAATTCATGGATGATTTACCCAAGCATGATCAATATGATGAGGAGGATATAAAGATGAATTTTCCAGAGAAATTAGCAACATACTATTGGGAGGAAGAAGATCATTTGCAATCCCAGCAGAACAATCAATCTGTACAAGGAAATTATGACAGCAATGATCAAAATGCAGAAAATTTTCAAGAAAATGAAAATTGCCTACTCTTATGTTTTGCCTCGCTCTTGAGGAAACATTACAAGCATATTGCACATAGAAAGGAAGAGGAATGTTCTAATGCATCAGTTGATGAAAACAAGGGGGATACAGAAGCTGATCTAGAGGTGCGACCCTTGAGCCTTTTTGAAGATCAAACCTCAGATGAAATCATGAAGCCTGAAACAGGTGATGAGCTGATCCATCTTGATTCATTTCCTCTATGCTTTAATTCATTCCAAATTTTGAGGGGGAATCTCGATCAGATTCTAGTTGAAATTCATAGTGTAATCCATGAAGTACCAGTAGATCCAATGCCACCATTATCTAAATCATTTTATGACCCTATAGCTGATATGATGGATAGATTGTGTTTTCAAAGTTAGTTTTCATTTATCCCCAATGATTTCAAAAATTGTTATCATATGGATATGATCAGACAGCTACAGGGATGTGTTCAGCAGAAGTATCATTTCACAATGCATCAGAAAAGTTGCAGTCATGTCAGGAAGTGTATAAGGATGTGAATAACATAACTAAAACATCAAATCATGATGTTGAGTTGGTTGAATTTAAATATCCAGTAATAAGTCAAGTGTATCTTGATCCAGTGATTATTTATATGGAGAAATCTTTCAATAGAGGATCCTTTTCCATTTCTAGTATTTTTTCTATTGTTCGGGTTTATAAAATCTTTTGTGGTGAAGACCAGGCTGGAAATTACTCTCAAACACGAGTAACAGACTTATTTCGGAGTTTTATCAAAGACAATGGAAGAACAAAGTTATTAGATCAACTGCTAGATTGGTTGCATTGGAATTTTTCCATTACCTAGTTGAGCAGTGATTGTAGTAGGGTAGGTAGGAGAATGCGAATAAGCTCAACATTTCGAGCATCTCTTTTTCAGTAGTGTTCATTTGAAAGACCTAAATAGGTATAGGTTTCAAAATAAGATTTTTGGATCAACCCAATGAATAAAACATCAGTTTGCACGTTTAGAGTTCATTGGTTCTTGACACCTCCCAAAAGAGCTACCATCCCCAGGTGGAGCCACTGTTATAACCCTATAATTCATAGGATCATCTAGTGACTGGAAAATTTTCACTATGGATGGATTTTGGCTTGCAAATAATATTTTATTTCTACAAATTATTTTCAAGAAAAATAAAAGAAAATTCATGATTTTGATGTTGAGTTGTGTTTCCTAACCCCATGGTGACAAAATCAAGGGAAGCAGTGCACAAAACCCACAAAAAGAACTAAACCTAAGTTTTTGTTGCCTTCGTGCCTGGAGAATAAAGAACACACTTAGATCGACAATAGACCTAGCGGTGTGTAGATCAACGACTGACAATGGATTCCGAACCCCCTCGACCGTTATGCTTTTAATGG
>ML795854.1:172493-202541 GCA_009831015.1 Picea engelmannii
CCCAACAAAACCGCTTTCGCAAAATTTTCCGAAGGTGATTTCGAGCCAACTAAGGCGAATTTTGAAAAACCGAGAGAGGTTTTAATCCGTAACGGGCTTAAAAACAAAAACCTTTCTCATTTTTTTCACAAGTGCCACCATATGGGATAATCAAAGCTATCTTTCAACCTCATTGTTCAGATTTCTGGTTCTTTCTATTTCAGCCCTGATTTTGCCGAAGCTGTTTCGGTGAGCTGGAGGAGAATTTGGAGAAACAAAAAGAGTTTTTCTCTGAAACATACTCATATACAATAACCTCCTTCATTTTTTCCCAGGTTTCATAATTAAAGAGAAACAAATGTCTGAGAGGACCCTCTTTTTGTAGAAATTCATCCCGTCTTTCATGGCGGACAGTTCAGGATTTTTGGGGATTTGTTTCTATTTTTGGCCAAAGTGGTTGAATTCAACCTCCTGATCCTGGGGAGATTCGGTTCCATATATTGTAATAAGAAAAATTCACAATGGTTTATGATTGAACTCAGGATTCATGCCCCACAGGGGATACATTGTAATTTTCTTGATGACTTTCTAGAAATAAAAATTGTATCTGTAGGATTCTTGTGTTAGACTCCCTGGTGATGTTTTTCTCTGAGTAATTGTTTTCTTACTCTGTTAATCCATTCATGTTTTTCCCTGATCTAATCATTGAAATAAATATTAAGAACAGAACTTGTTTTTTGCACTTTGTTTCTAGTCTCTTAATGATCTGTATGTTTTCGTTTGAATTTGAGCATAGGAATTCTTAGCTTCTCCTCTGCTTGATGGATTTTCCCTTCTTTTCCTCTCCTCCACTTGCATTTAATTCAATTTGATCCAACAGTCTTTCTATCATGCCCTGTGGAGAACAATATTTTACATCTGAGATAGATCCATTTTCATAAAGGTAAACCCCATGGCCCAATGAAAATTTGAGTTTTCGATCTCCCAAAAATACCAAATCCATAAACAAACCAATATTCAGCATAACTAGCCTAATATATTATTTCCAACAAAGTTATATCAGACAGAGAGATCCCTCTTTGAGTCTTGGAGGGCTAGATCCAAGACTTGAAGTGGTTTTGACGTTGCCTCTGTGACTTCCTTCACAGCCTTGGGCAAATTACAAAGTGATAACACCCTGCATAGCCTGTGTCAAAGTGTAGGTTGTTGGTTGTATAGGTGAAGTGTCATTTCAAACATGACATGAAAAGTTTGGTTATTTTGGTCTTGATTATGTTACTGCGTATATGTATGGGAATGAATATCATTACAGATATTGATTGGCTCTATCACAAAATAGTGACTTCATTGTTATCTCTGGAAATACTACTTTGAATTATAGATGTGGATTTGGGAAATGTATGGCAGTGATGGATGTTAATAATTACAGATTGAGAATGAGTATTGTGGTTGACTGATATATAGTGCCAAATGTATGAATAGAGGAAACTGAACCTCTTACAAATTGTGTGAATTACTTCTATTTTGTAATGGTTGTGGGATGTAAATGGACAGTGAAATTAAGCAAATGCAAAGGAATTTTACTAAGTCATCTGATTGTTGGTTGATGCATATTTTTCTTACTGTAAAATATGTTATGGATTGCCTGATTACTCTCATGAATAGTAAACATTTTTTGTGTCCCCCTCATTATCTCATTTTTCGCTAATTACAATCCCCTCACATATCCCATATTCATTTAATTCACTCCCCGTTATGATATTGATTATAGGTAAGAGAATTTTTGGGTTAAGTGGATGAAGTGACAGTGTCTTGAGTGGATTGCAATGAGGTTTTACTTGGTTGATTTACAGTTGATTGTTTTTATCATTGAGCAGTGACCATTTCTTCTCCCCTTTCATTATATCATATTTTCTCTCAATACAAACCCCTCACATATCCCAGAACATTGTTTCACCCCCCTGCTTGTTGATTAACGTTAGAACAATTTGTATGGATTGGATTGCATGAGCCTGATACATTCTGAGACAAATCTATTTCGTATTTTTAAGGAGTTTTCATGCATGGTTATTTAAAAGACTATTTTCTAATTGTTAACATATGCAGGATGAATTTTTTCATTCAGGAAAGCCATGGCCGAGGAAACAGAGGTAGAGGTAACTGGAACTAAGGCCCAAGAAGTCCTAGGTTCTCTATACATTTTGATGTTGATTCAGAAGATCTTGGCCAATTGTTTCATGCTGGATTCTTTAATTGTATTGGACAGGGAATAGTTCGACCGAGGCCTGAAAGGCCTCCCTTCCAATCCCCTCAATCCCCTAGCATCCATGTGCCTCCTCATGTCTTTTTACAACTTGAAGTCCCAGAAAATGATGGGTGTCAGGAGATTTGTCACTCGTTAGTCTCCCAACACCGTGACTGGCCAAACTTAACTTTACCTGCTCCTCCACCTTTGAACCCCATTGTCCAAGATGCCCCTAACCACTCACCAGTGAAATCCTCCCATGCTAGCAAGAGATTGAAGACTGAAACCCACCATGCAATTGATAAAGGAAATGTTATTGTTGCCCCTTCATCACCCTCTAATGACTCTGACAAATCCATGTCTTCACGAATGCATTTGAGGGATGATTGTTCCCATGTGATCAGTGAGATAAAGCCTAAAGGCTCTGCCCAGCCCAAGGCAAATTCAGGAAATTCAAGAGGTGACAGCAACAACCAAGGAAGGGTTGCATCACAAACTGGAAAATATGGCTTTTGAATTTTATGTTATTTATTGTTTTATGATAGTGGACTTCAGGGATTTTGGACAACATGTTTTATTTTGGATATATGAGTATTATTTTTGAAATAATTTCAATTTTCATGAGCTAAAATTTCCAAAAGTAAATATGTTGATGGGAGGCACAAGGAGGTGTGTTTGCTTAACTAGTGTATTATGTTATGATTGTTATGAACTAAAGGGAGTCACAAGGGATTCCACCTACTAGTTATTATTTATTTATGACCCTTTTTTTAATTATTACTATCCCCCCTAACTAAAGTTATTTGAGTCTTTTAATTAACTTAACTAATGAGTTGGTTTAACTACTTCAACCAATTCTAACTTGTTAAAGGAAAGAGGAAAGGGAGGAAAAGAGGAGGATATAAGCACAAAGAATGTTAAGGTTTTCTCTTTGAGTTGATGTTGAGATAGTTCAGTTTTCATTCATTCATGTATTCATCATAGCCTAATTCTCTTTTGTGATAGAAGGGTCTTATTGTAGATAACAATATTCAGGGTTGAATCAAATCATTCAGACACTTGTTCTTCAGAGGTGTTGATCTATCTTTGATAGTCTATGTAGACTTGTATGTTTGTGAATTAATTTTCATGACTGATAAAGGCTATTGTGCAGAGTCGAGTGGGAAACAATCTGTGGCAAGTTGATCTAGCTTTTAGAGTTCAGTTTTGGTTTTCTTTCAGCGTTCCTTTTGTATGTTATATCGGGGATTTCTAAGTTTGACTTTGGTCCAATATTGTTGTGTGAAGTTTTGTAAAGAAAATGACTCTTTGGTAAATTGGAATGAAATAAATGATTGCTTTATGTCTCATATATCTTGAGTATCATCTTGGTGTCTTTACTTCTGTTCTTACATTTATTTCAGCAACTGATATGCTCATAAAAATAAATAAAAAGAGAATTTCCAGCAAGCTTTTGTTGATAAAAGACTAGCCTAAGCACTTGTAATTAATACTTGTGAGTTAGGATATATATTTTGTTGGCTATAAACATAGGGTGATATTCCTATCTACTTTAATTTATCCAAGTAAAGTATGAAAATGCTTGAGTAAGATCAATTCATATATTTTTCTCAACATTTATTTGGCGATCGTACTAGGGAGATCTTCGATATCTCTTTGGTTAAAATTTATACTCGATTTTCATCGATACATCTTTATTTTCTGATTTTGATTCCTTGATTGTTTTACTATTTATGATTGTTCCTGTCGCAAGATAGCCCAATCATGAGCCCGGTCTCCAAGACCAGACCAACATTGCCTTGAACCTATTTCATACTATTTTAGACACTGCTAGGACCTGTGCCAAGCTTAACCATTCTTGGGAAGCAATTGAAAGAGATATTAGTGTTCAAGAACAATTGGAAGCTAGACGTAGGCAACCTAGAAATCAGCAGTAACCTTTTGTTTCTTCATTTTTGGCCTTTCTTTCATGTCCTTAGATACTCGTTCTTCTAGAAGAAGAAGAGGCTTATCACCTGAAATCAATCCTATTGCTAAAATAGGAAGAAGAAACAGTGTGTTGTCTGCCCAACAAAGTGCTCCAAGGAGAACTTTATCTTATTCATCCAGCTCGTCTTTCTTTCCCTCATCTATCATCCACAAGATGGATTCTAGTGGTGGCTCTGGTGGCACTAGAAGTGCTCCATATTCCCAATATTCATCATCATCGGTGATTGGTAGCTTGTACAGCCACCATATCCCTGTCCAATCTACTACAAACCCCACCAAAGTCATTAAAAAGTATGGACTTTTTCAATTCGAAGAAGATGCCACAACCACACCATGGCATGTGTCCTCCCCTCTTAACCTAGCACCTGCTACTCACCCACTTCCAAAGTTTAAAGAGCATTTTCCTAAGTTTTCAGGAAATAACACTGTCAGTAACAATGAACACCTAGTGGCATTTTCTAATGCTTGTCATAACATAGGGGCTAACGACAATGACACCTGCATGTGCTTGTTCGTCAATTCCTTGGAAGGAAAGGTTGCGGCCAAATTTTTTGACCTTTCTCCTAAGATCCTGTCTACTTGGGAGCAGTTGATTTATTGGTTTAAATCCACTTATGGGCAATCCAAAATCCATGCCAAGAAGTTAAGGGAATATAATAACATCACTTACAAAGATGGTGAGACCATCAGGTCCTTCAACTTGTGTTTCACCAAGTTGTATAATCAAATCCCCGAACTTATCCTCCCTCAGAACCAAGTTTCTTTCATGAATTACTACAATGCATTGCCTTCTCCATATCATCATAGGCTTGAGGAAAAGGCCATTGATAATCTCAGTTCTTCCCTGCACACTTGCTCAGAGTATAAGGAACAGCTTGAACGAACTGGTCTACCCTAGGGAGAATCAATTAGACCTATGGATATGTCATCTCTCTTACATCTTCTACAAGATATGAACAACCATATGATATCTTTTGAGGGAAGGGTACTGTCTCCTCTCTCACCCCTGGAGCTTCATCCTCTTCTACACCACCTTTTAGAAATCTCATTGAGAACAATTTTCAGCCCAAGGCTATCCTGCCTCAGATTTGGTGTAAATTTTGTGAGGAACACCATTAAGAAACCACGTGTGAGGTAAGGAAGAGTGTCAGAGATAAGATCTTTGGTAAAATACCGGAAGCTACTATCGTTTTCCTAGATTTCATCGATCCATAATATGTCATGGTCATCAATACTAGGAACAAATCCTATGCCCCAAAAGGAAAATTTGACCCTCCTCGCAGTTCTTCTAACCCAAGTTCATCCTCAACCACTGCTACGTCCCAGGTTCCCAAAATTCCTGAGAGTCAAGGAATAACTCCTCCTTCCCCCCTCTTCCAAATAAAATATCATGAATCAATTGGCCAACATAAAAGAAGATGCAACCCTTCTATACATGGTTTTCGTCCCTGAACAACATATGCATCTAAAACAATTCATGGAAGGAAAATCTTCTGTTGTAGCCAATATTTTTGAAGAGGTAGACGAAGAGGATTCTTTTGTAAATAAAGTGGGTGTACATAATTTTAGATACCCTGTAAAAAAAAAACCCTTCTATATTTCTGTAAAGATCATGGATAAAATTTCCCATTGTTGCCTCATTGATGGCGGTTCGGGCCCAAGTGTGATGTCGAAGATTATTATGGAAGAGCTAGGATTGTCTTGTACAAATGAAAATGCCAGAAGCATGCTCTCCTATAATAGTCTACAACAAACTACCATAGGCGAGATTAAGGATGTAAACTTGGTTTTATGTGCTCATCCTGAGATAAGGACAACCCTTAACATTCAGGTGATTGATATGCATGTAAGAAATTATTCAATTATCTTGGGGAGAGATTGGCAAGCCCTAACAGGTGGATACCTCTCGCTTGACGGGACACATTTATCCATTCCTTGAAATGGAAATAATATCATAGTCCTTACAGAAGGAATAATTTCACCCTACATAGAGAGTGTTCCACAATCTAGCATAAACCATACCAAACAGGACCTAGGAGTGTACTCCATATTCGTTGAAGAGGATAATATTCCTCTAGAAAGAATTGATTTAGAGTATGAATTGTGGCATATGCACTTCGATGATTCAAGCTCAAATGAGGGTAACGAGGCTGGTATTATCTTGGTTTCCCCTGCAGGGAAGATTCATAATATGTCATACAGGTTGGAGTTTTCTTGCTCAAGAAATGTCGCTGAATTCAAAGCTTTGTTGTTAGGCATTGAGAAATCCCTTAATATTGGTTGTGGTCACCTTTCGGTTTTCCAAAATTCTGAGCTTGTTGTGAACTGATATGTAAGACATGTTTTCCTAGCAACCAGCTGATGGAACAATATTCCCAAATTTCTTGGGAACTTGTCTCGAATCTCTTATCTTTTAAAATCACTCATGTTAGGAAGGAGTTGAATTCAATAGTTGATCGATTAGCTGCCTTCACAAACTCTCCTACTCAGTAGCTCTTGCCTCATTGGCTTGATTGTGCTTTCTTATCTCTGCATCGTCCATACATTTCTGAGAATGAATAATTCAGGAAATTAATCCCTAATCATGAAAACAATTATGTTGTCATTAAAAATGAACCTCTCAAGCCTGAGGAGATTATACCTGTAGAAAAGATAAAACTCCTGAAGTCTTGACTCATCTTGGGGGTTCGTTTTCCTTGAGTGTTGTAGGCAAAAAATATAAACAGGAAGAGGAGGCACTACAACTGAAGGTGGTTGAAGCCATATCCACAAACATTAGAACACCTGGATCTTCATTGAATGTTAGAATAAATGTCCAGGGTTATGATAAAGAAATATTAAAGTCTGTTGAATTACTCGGTAGATTTCAAGAGTTTTTTTCTTGGTTTAATATGGATCTTCATGGTTTTGATCCAGGTCTTGTTTAGCATACTATGAAACTATGAAACCATCTAGGCAAAAACGAAGACTTGTTAACTCTACACTAAAAGCACCTTTTCATAGGGAGCCGAGGAATTTTTCAAGGACTAAGATGTTCTTGTTAGTCCACCCTAAATGGGTTTCCAAATGGGGACCTACTTCGAAGACCATTGATAATATTAGAACCTGCATTAGTCTTCGAACTTTCAAGCAAGCAATTATGAGAAATCCTTTCCCCCCTCTCAGCATAAAATTGTTTCTATAACAAAATGTAGGGTTACACTTAGATCCCTTACCCGACAGTTTGTTTGGTTACGATAAAATCAAGCTAGAAGGGGAAAACATCCACAAAACCACTCTTACTGCTAATTGTGATACTATGTCTTACAATTGTTGGCCTTCTGGTTTATTTCATACAAGTGTCACCTCAAAATGGCCTATACACACAACCTTCGATGAGTTGGTCAGCCTCCACGCTTATCTTGACGATTTAATCGTATCCGTCAAAGGGCTGATAGTTACATCATAATTTCAAGTGTTAGGTATTTTCCAGATTACTCTTGTCTTGGACACTAACTTAGAAATTTCACAGGAATTACAGAGACAATTGTTTTCCCACACTGTTAACAGTCCTCGCTTAAAGTATTGTGAGGGACCAGCATGAAAGATCTTTTGTTGATGGTATTCTTCTGTATACTAGTAGTTTAGCTCTGATTCCTTTTTGTGCTTCTTTTTTATGCCTCACGACACTTTGACTTCTACTTTCTAAATTGATTTTTCATTTTCTTACTGAGTTTTTGTTTCTGTCTTTTACCGATGTTGTTTTATTTTCTGCATTATTACTTATGTTGCATTTTTTGTCTTTATCATATTTTAAGTGTTTGGTCAAGTTAGAGTATTGGATCAATTCTGCCACAGTGACACCCCTGCAAAACCATTGTTAGTCTATAATGATTGAGCTTACATATTTGTTATGATATCTCCTCTGAAGGACCTTTGAATTCTTTACATGTTTTCGCTGCTATCTTACGAGGAATTGGTTGTTTCCCACTTCTTCTTGCCATTTCTTCATCCATCGAAATCTTAAGAGAAAATATATAAGTCTCCCTCTTTCAAGTTAAGAACATATTACAGTCAAATGATTATGCATATAGTGGTAAAACCCCTCATAATTAACAGTTTTCATGAGTTATTCCCAAATTCTCGGTAACCTCCATTAAATCCGCTCATTTCCCCCTATTGCATAATCATTTGAGTCATGTCTTCTTGAGATAACTATTCTTGGTCTACGAAACCATAGTTCTGAGTTCTAATCTGTTAAAAATAAATTTTCATGTGGAGTCGCCAGTTTGTTGACGATTGAAAACGTTAACGTAATTTCGCCCGCAAAGTGTTGCTAAAGCCTATTATTATATAAGACTAAATAATGCTAGTAGGTGGGACCCCCTTGAGATTTTGAAGATCATATTTGTTCATTTTCAATGTTATGATGATGTGCTACAAAGGTTCACATGGTTGATGAGAATATGGTTGTCATTGATATAAGTTAATCTTTGGGATGTTGTTCCTTCATGATACTACCACCTGTTATTCATTTATGGTATTCATTATTCTCTCACCTGCGCAACAAATATGTTAGTGAAAATTGCAGAAAGGCATTTTGAGGAAAAGAAAAATACTATATATGATGCAAAAGAGACCTAGCTCTGCAATACTACATGCATAAAGTTTTTGTTGATTATTTTTAGGCCTTATATAATAAAGAAATGGCTATAAAATAAAAAATGCTATATTACATTTTTATATATATGCATATGGTGGATATTTTGGTGGCACATTTTGGCAAAGTGATAATACAATGGTTATGCTATGGTTCGGATTGATGTTGATCACGCCTTGGGTGATGATTCTATATAGGTTCATTTAGATTGTATAGTCGTCAAGCGATTTATTTGAGTTATGTTGGGAATATAAACATGGGTGGCGCATTTGGCAAAGTAACCAAGGGAATGGTTGTATTGTTATGTGAAACTCGGATTATGTTGTGGTTTAAATGGTTAAAATCTTGATGCATGGATTGATTAATGATGTTAAAGGGGGCTCGTTGGCATGTAATATGGAGTAAATGTGATATGTGTGGAGGCGATGTGCATTTATCGCATGTCACCTTTACCCTTCTCATTGGTCGCCACCCTAATCAGACTATTGTTTGATCTGGTTGTTTTGTTCAAGCTCTGGATCTTTAGCAAGGCGAAACCACTCGGCCACCTCTCATCTTACGATTTTCAATTAATAGGTATGTCTCTTTTGGCCATTCTTGACTTCACTCTGGTTATGAAATGTTTTTGTCTCAGTTTTATGGGTTTTTGTTTGTCCTGAGTACTACAACTGTGTGGAATTTGGGTTTTGAATGGAAAATGGATGGTTATGCTTATAATTGTTTGAGTGCATCAGAGTTGGTGGTCTTCCTGGGTGATAGCTCTTTGTTACCACCACATTTTTTAAAAGGTTTTTTAAATCATGGTTGGATGATTGTCTTCGCAATTCTTGGGTTTAACTAGAGCTTTGTTTTCTTGTTCGACCCTTTCAAGAATTGTCTCTCATTCACAAGCGTCATAGTCCTCCTTGTGCGTATTCCTTCAGCCTCGAAGTTTCACTATGGTTGGTTCCTTTCCTCCTGTGATGGATACAGTGAAAACCCTTAACCCTCCAGACTGGATTCGCATAGGGAGTCTGTCGATTGTTCCCGATTATTGTGGTATATTACTTCAAATGCGGGCTCACCCGTTGGTCGTATAGTGGTCGTGTTGGTATAGCCTTTCATCACTACCTTTGTGATAATAGCATGAGCTTTTCATTGCAATTTTCACTTCTAAAAGTTCACAGTTACCATCCTGATGTCAAAGAACTCGGTTTTTTTTAATGGAAGGGCCTTTTCCCATTTCGATTATGTGCATGGGTATACACAGTTACCACGGCTTGTTCGGTTGTTATTTTTTTTTACCACAATGGAGAATTTTTTGTTGATATACAGTCACTAGTTGGAACTTGTGGTGTTTTGGTTGATGGTTGAATTGGGTCACAAATGTTTAGGGTTTCTCATGTAGGTCACGTTCTATGTGTGGTGTTTTGAAACTGAAACATGGGGCATGATAACTATGTTCTCTCTGAGGCCGGATGATAATCGAACTGGGTATCTATCAAAGGCATCTCCACAACATCCTTTATTGGTTGTAGTCTGAGTATACACAGCTTGGTTAAATCGCGATGTGACTTAAACAACTAACCACTTAGTAACTTACACAGTCTCTACATGATATGTTGAGTTATTGACATGAATGGTGTTTGTTGTGATGAGTCGAACTATTGTATCATGGTGTTTGGTTGGTTGCACTCTTTTTGTAGTATGGATGGTTGGTTCTTGTATTCAGTGATACCCTCAGAATTGTTTTTAAGCATGTTATTTATTGAAATCGACCGCTTGTTATTTACAAAAATCGACCACAGTTGATGATAGTTGCATTGGGTATTTGGCCCAACTTTCAAGTCGCATTGAGATGTCATGTTTTACAGTGGCATTGTTACATAGCCTGGGTCCTTTTCCCATGCATATATTGTGTCATAGTGTAAGATGTTGGTTGTATAGGTGAAGTGTCATTTCAGACATGTCATGAAAAGTTTGGTTATTTTGGTCTTGATTATTTTAATGCATATATGTATGGGAACGAATATCATTACAGATCTTGATTGGCTCTATCAAAAAATAGTGACTTCATTGTTATCTCTAGAAATACTACTTTGAATTATAGATGTGGATTTGGGAAATGTATGCCAGTGATGGATGTTAATAATTACAGATTGAGAATGAGTACTGTGGTTGATTCATATATAGTGTAGAATGTGTGAATAGAGTAAATGGATAGTGAAATTAAGAAAATACGCAAGAATTTTACTCAGTCGTCTAATTTTTGGTTGATGCATATTTTTCTTACTACAAAATATGTTATGGATTGCTTTATTACTCTCATGAAAAACAAATGTTTTTTATTTTCCCCTCTTTATCTCATTTTCTGCTAATTACGACCCCCTCACATATCCCATATTCATTTTATTCACTCTGTGTTCTGATATTGATTACAAGTAAGAGAATTTTTGTGTTAAGTGGATGAAGTGACAGTGTCTTGAGTGGATTGCAATGAGGTTTTACTTGGTTGATTTACAGTTGATTGTTGTTATCATTGAGCAATGACCATTTCTTCTCCCCTTTCATTATATCATATTTTTTCTCAATACAAACCCCTCATGTATCCCAAAAAATTGTTTCACCCCCCTGCTCGTTGATTAACATTAGAACAATTTGTATGGATTGGATTGCATGATCTTGATACATTCTTAGACAAATCTATTTCGTATTTTTAAGGAGTTTTCATGCATGGTTATCTAAAAGACTATTTGATAATTGTTAACATATGTAGGATGAGTTTTTTCAGTAGGGGGAAGCCATGGCCGAGAAAATAGAGGTAGAGGTAACTGGAACCGAGGCCCAAGAAGGCCTAGGTTCTCTATACATTTTGATGTCGATTTAGAATAGCTTCGCCAATTGTTTCATGTTAGATTCTTTAATTGGATTGGATAGGGAATAGTCCAACCGAGGCCTGGAAGGCCTCCCTTCCAATCCCCTCAAGACCCCGGCATCCCTATGCCTCCTCATGTCTCTTTACAGCCTAAGGTCTCGGAAACTTATGGGTGGAAGGAGATTGTTCACCCGGCAGTCTCCCAACACCGTGGCTGGCCAAACTTAAATTTACTTGCTCCTCCACCTTTGAACCCCAATTTCCAAGCTTCCCCTAACCACTCACCAGTGAAATCCTCCCATGCCAGCAAGAGATTGAAGATTGAATCCCACCATTCATTTGATAAAGGAAAATCTATTGTTTCCCCTTCCTCACCGTCCAATGACTCTAACAAATCTGTGTCTTCATGGATACATTTGAGGGATGATTGTTCCCATGTGATCAGTGAGATAAAGCCTAAAGGCTCTTCCCATCCCAAGGAAAATTTATGAAATTCAAGAGGTGACAACAACAACCAAGGAAGGTGATGCAGGAGCATCACCAACATCAAGTGAGCCAGCGCGGAAGCGAAGAACAACTGGACAAGCGCCAGTACAAATTTTGAAATTTTCTTGAAGTTGTTGCGCCATCTTAAATGAAGTCATTTAAGTAGAAGTGCACTTGTATAATGTAAACAGACCTTGAGTGATTTTCTCTCGTCCTTAGTAGGTAGAAGGCATTTAAAGTAGTTAATGCAGGTAGATAGAATTTAATTCTAGATTAGACAGTTTTAGAGCGCAAGAGGGAAACAGGATATAGACACCCTCATTGTGTATTGTAACATTACGGAGAATGGAATATGAAGCATTGGGGCATAGAAGAGAAGCAGAGAGTTGTGTAAAGAACACCCATGTACAGACATTTGGATTAATAGAAAGAGGTTGACTCAATTTCATGGTTTTGTGTTACACTCTGTGTATTGATGATGAATGATATGCTCATGTATGTTTTCTTCATGTTATGAATTTGCGTTATATGCTGTGTATATGATTTCATGATTGAGTTTGAAGTCTAAGAGGAAGTAGGAATGAGTTTCAATTGTTTCTCTATCTGAGTCAAAGGATTCCTGCAAGGAGTGCAGTCAAAATTGTCCACAAGGAGTGCATTGACAGAGGGTTCAGATAGAGTTGCTTTTGTTCTCATTTATGTAGAAGTGTGCAGACAGGCACAGGAGCCGTGCAAGGGGTGCACAGGCCAAGAGAAGTCTCAGGGTTGTGAACCTGAGTGAAGTGTTTAGATACTGCTGCTACAGGTATGCGCAGGGTCGAAGGAAGTTCAGCACTTGGAGGTGTCTGAAGGCTGCCGCAAGGAGTGCGCGCAAGAGTCTTTCTAAGACTCAGAGTTAAAGTAAGCTCAGGAAGGATAAGGCCTTCAAAACTATTGAAGGACAACGCAGGGGAGATGTGATTGAATTTTTGTAAAAAGTGTCGTAAGTTTTCACGCAGTTGGACGAGTTCCACGGAGGAACACTTGGTCATTTGCATGAATCGCCAAGAAGGACGGACGGTCGGTATTCTCCGAGGAGGATTCGTGACATCCCATGAGACGTTAGATCTCATAGAGAAGCAGGGGAGGTACGGCGAGTATTCCCGAAGGGTTCAAAGCTCAGGAGGGGTAGGGTCGTAGATCCGAGTCACAAGGACCATCGGATTTACATGTGAAATTCTCATATCAAGGTTTCGTGGGTTGAAACTCCATAAACATAGCAACAGGAATTGCGATATTCCGATACGCGATATCTCAATGGCTAAGGAAACAGTACGGGGGCACAGGAGTCAGTAAGTGGACAAGTGGCACACTATATCGGGGTTTCATAGGAAGAAGTCCCGAAACAATTGCATCAGGATTTGCGATACCACGAAATCCGAAGTACCAATAAGGTGAAGTGACATTGAAGGGTCGAACTCGCGCGTGTGTCGAAATTTCGGCATATCGGGATTCGGGAGTCGACAAGACAAGTTTCTTGACATCGCGAGTCCCGAATTCGCGATAGGGAAAATCCCGATAGGAAAAGGTCAACGTTGACTGTTTTCAGGATTCGGGGATTCAAGAGTCCAATGCCCGACCACTGACCTCGCGAAGTCGTGAAGTCCAATCTCCTGATTTTAAAGAGGGGACCCCATGAGGATTGTTGTGGGTGCAGATTTCCCGATAGGGAAATAGAAGGACCGTTTAGAGTTCTTCGGGCCAGTAAGAAGAAAAGATCCTGTGAGCACGCCAACCTTTCAACCTGCAGGTTGTGAGGCTGCGACCGTCACCGTCAAGTGGTATCAGAGCACATAAAGTTTCTTTGTTTTCTGTAGCAGAGAAAGAGAATTCACCATGCTGCCAAGGAGAAAGGACATGCAGACACTCAATCCAGAGGAGGGGGAAATACCGAGAAGAAGAGGCAGGCAGATGACAAATTCAACGATGGAGAGAGAAATGCGTGATCTATGAGCTAGACTCGAAGACATGGAGATAGAGCAAAGACGCACAGTCAGTGTGGGGGATCTCAGTGATTCTGAAAGCGAAGTTGAGGCTGAACGTGAAGAAGAAGTTGCAACTGAAGATGCATCAAACGAGCATTTGATCAGAGCTATTGCAAGGACGGGTGCAAGAGAAAAGATGGACATTCCAATTTATGAGGGAAATCTGAATGCAGAGGATCTTCTAGACTGGATTAGAGCTCTAGACACATACTTTGACTATGAAGATATCGAGGAGGACAAGAAAGTCAAGCATGTTGTCACGAGATTGAAGGGACATGCAGCATTGTGGTGGGATGAACTACAAGATGATAGACGCTGCAAGGGCAAGAAGAAGATCAAGAGCTGGGATAGAATGATCACAAAGCTGAAGGTGAAATTCATCCCCAGAGATTATCAAATTACTTTGTTCAGGAGAATGCAGAACCTGAGACAGAAGCTGATGACATTGAAAGAATACACTAAGGAATTCTATAAACTGAACATCAGGGTAGGTCATCGAGAGAGCGATGATGAGAAAGTTCCCAGATATATGAATGTCCTGAGGTGTGATATATAGGATGAGATGAGCATGGTAACCATCCGAACGGTGGAAGATTCTTATTAGATGGCTCTAAAAGAAGAAGAGAAGCTGAGTCGAAAACAGAGTCAGAGGGGCCGAGGAAGAAGTCAGCCCAGAGGCAAATTAGTTTCCCAGGACAAATACCAGAAGCCCAAAGAAGACTGGAAGAAACCTCAGACTCAGACAGAGAGAGGTGGAACCTCACAAAGAGGACAGCATACTGAGCAGAGAGGAGATTATGCTGACAATAATACTTTTCCTCATACTAGAGGCAGAGGAAGAGGGAGAGGTGGAGTAATTACATGCTTCACATGTGGAAAGAATGGGCACAAGTCTTATGACTGTCCAGATAAAAAGAAGGAATCTGGAGAAGCTCACATCGCCAAAGCACAGAGGCGGGATGTTGAGGCAGAAGATGCTGAAGGCGGAAGATCATTGATGATGTGAAAATTTCTTTTGACACCCGAGAAGGAAGTGGAGAGTTCAGTCCAAAGGACCAGACTTTTCAAGACTGCTTGCAAGACCAAGGACAGGGTATGCAAGGTCATTGTAGAGAGTGGTAGCATGGATAATCTTGTTTCTACAGAGATGGTAGAGAAGCTGGAGTTGGAGACGACTGATCATCCAAGCCCATACATAGTTTCGTGGCTACAAAAAGGACATAAGGTAACTGTCACTAAACAATGTTTAGTTGAATTCAAGATAGGAGGGTATAATGATAAGATATTATGTGATGTCATTCCTATGGATGTTTGTCATCTATTGCTAGGTAGACCATGGAAATATGATAGGAATGTGATTCATGATGGGAGAATGAACACATACACCCTAGAGAAGAATGGGAGGACTCACATGTTGCTTCCAATTAAGGATAAAGAGGTGAAACCGGAAGTAAGCAACATATTACTTCTCATGAGTGGGAAGGAAATTCTTACAGAGGTTAAGAAGGAGGATCCACAGTTCATTGTGGTCAGAAAACCAAGGATTGTGTTGACTAGCACAAGGGTGGATGATTTACCAGAAGAAGTTCAGGAACTGCTGGAAGAGTTCGCTGACATCATAGTGGATGAACTACCTCATTCGTTGCCACTGATTAGAAGTGTGAGTCATCATATTGATCTCATACCAGGAGCCAGTTTGCCAAACAAAGCCACGTATAGATTGACACCGCAAGAGAATGAAGAGGTTAAGAGGCAAGTCCAAGACTTGTTGGACAAAGGTTTGGTCAGGGAAAGCTTGAGTCCATGTGTTGTTCCAACAGTACTCAGTCCGAAGAAAGACGGAGGTTGGAGAATGTGTACTGACTCGAGGGCGATCAACAAGATAACCATCAAGTACAGATTTCCATTTCCAAGGATGGATGATATGATGGATTGCTTGAGTGGAGCAAAATATTTTTCAAAGATTGATTTGAAAAATGGTTATCATCAGATCCGCATGAGAGAAGGTGATGAATGGAAAACAGCCTTCAAAACCAACGAAGGGTTGTATGAATGGCTTGTTATGTCGTTTGGCTTAACAAATGCACCGAGTACCTTCATGAGGTTGATGAATGAAGTCCTGAGGGAGTTCATCGGAAAAAATTTCATTGTGTATTTGGATGACATACTGGTTTATAGTAAAACAGTGGCAGAGCATCTGAAGCATTTGGCTACAGTGATGCAAAGGTTACAGCAGGAGAAGCTGTTGATAAATATGAAGAAATCCTCATTCATGAAGACAGAGCTCATTTACTTGGGGTTTGTTATTTCTGCAAATGAGTTGAGGATGGATCCAGATAAGGTGGAAGTGATCAATAATTGGCCATCACCGAAGAATATTTTCAAGGTGAGAATTTTTCACGGATTGGCTAGTTTCTACCGAAAATTCATTAGGAATTTCAGTGAAATTAGTGCAGCGATGATGGATACAGTGAAGAAAAGACACAAATATTTTCACTGGACAGTGGAGGCTGAGAAAATTTTTAATTTGTTGAAGAGGAAGATTACGGAACGACCAGTTCTGGTGTTGTCGGATTTCCAGAAGACATTTCAAGTGAAATGCGATGAAAGCGGATTTGCAATCGGGGCAGTCTTGATTCAAGAAGACAGGCTGATAGCATACTTCAGTGAGAAGCTGAATGAAGCGAAAGTGAAGTACTTTACTTATGACAAGGATTTTTATGCTATCGTCCAGGCATTGAGGAAATGGAGGCATTACTTGATCCCGAAAGAGCTTTTCTTATACAGTGACAATCATGCACTGTAGTTTGTGACTCAACAGGATAAGTTGAATCAGAAACATGTCAAATGGATTGAGTATATGCAGAATTTCACATTTGTGATTAAACATATTTATGGTACTGCTAACAAAGTGGCTAATTCTTTAAGCAGGAAGTGTTTGTTGTTGCAGGAGTTCAAATTCAAAACATTGGGTTTTGATGATCTCAGGAACATGTACGTTGATGATCAGGATTTTGAGGCATATAAAGCAGCTAAGAATCCAATTCTTAAGGACAGAAGCCAATGGATAGAGTATATGATCCAGGAAGGGTTGTTGTTCAGGGGAAATCAACTGTGTATTCCGAAATGCTCCATGAGGGAGAATTTGCTAAAGGAGAAACACAGTGGAGGATTGGCAGGGCACTTTGGTCACGACATGACGTTCGCAAAGCTGAATGAGTCATATTTTTGGCCGGGAATGTGAGAAGACGTCAGGAGATTCATGGACAGATGCAGAATTTTCCATCATTCGAAGGGAAGGAAGCAGAATGTGGGGTTTTATCAACCATTGCCCATACGATAGAGGCCATGGGATGCAATTAGCATGGATTTTGTATTGGGGTTGCCAAGAACACAAAGAGGTTGTGATTCAGTCTTTTGGTGGTGGATAGATTTTCCAAGATGGAACACTTCATTCCATGTCAAAAAACCAGTGACGCAACTCACATTGCGAATCTATTTTTCAAAGAGGTCATTTGACTTCATGGGTTGCCAAAGAGAATAGTTTCGGATCTAGATACAAAATTCATAGGGCATTTTTGGAGGACCTTATGGAAGAAGCTAGGAACTAACTTAGCATTTAGTTATTCTTATCATCCTCATATGGATGGACAGACAGAAGTGGTGAACAGAAGTCTGGGAGACTTGCTGAGAAGCTTGGTGACAGAACACCACATCCAGTGGGACCACATATTACCACAGGCAGAGTTTTCTTATAATGACTCGATTAATAGGAGCACAGGGCAGAGTCCATTTCAGATTGTCTATGGCATGCAGCCAAGGGGGATTTATGAACTGAGGGATTCAGAACAAACTGCGACAAGGAGTGCTAGTGCAGAATAATTCGCAGAGGCGATGAAGGAACTTCACAGCCAGGTGAAGCAGTGACTGCCGAATTCAAGTCAGGAGTATAAGCGTAGAGCCGATCAGCACAGAAGACAACTTCAGTTTGAGGTTGGTGACTTGGTTCTGGCACATTTTCGAAAGGAAAGATTCCCAAGGGGAACATATAACAAGCTGAAGATGAAGAAAATCGGGCCATGTAAGGTCTTGAGGAAATATGGGGCGAATGCTTATGAGATTGAATTACCCGATGGGATCGGAATTTCTCCGATATTCAATATCTCATATTTGTACCCATATAGAGTTGTAGAAATAGGGACTAGAGATGAGTAGCCAGTGATTCAGTGGTGAAAATAGATGCCAGTGGCAGAGAAGCCGCAGATGGAGTGCATACTAGACAAAAGAGTGAGCAAGAGGACCAGACGAAAGCAGTATTTTGAGTATCTGGTCAAATGGAAGAACCATCCAGTTGAATATGCCAGCTGGGAGGATGAAGCGGAGATACAGAGGCATGGGCAGACTATGCAGGATCTCATGGACAGGAGCCCATGAAATTTTCAAGCGAGGGAGTATGATGCAGGAGCATCACCAACATCAAGCGAGCCAGCGCGGAAGCGAAGGACAGCTGAACAAGCGCCAGCACAAATTTTGAAATTTCCTTGAAGTTTTTGCGTCATCTTAAATGAAGTCATTTAAGTAGAAGCGCACTTATATAATGTAAACGGACCTTGAGCAATTTGCTCTCATCCTTAGTAGGTAGAAGGCATTTAAAGTAGTTAATGCAGGTAGATAGAATTTAATTCTAGATTAGACAGTTTTAGAGCGCAAGAGGGAAATGGGATATAGACACCCTCATTGTGTATTGTAACATTACGGAGAATGGAAGATGAAGCATTGGGGCATAGAAGAGAAGCAAAGATCTATGTAAAGAACACCCATGTACAGACATTTGGATTAATAGAAAGAGGTTGACTCAATTTCATGGTTTTGTGTTACACTCTGTGTATTGATGATGAATGATATGCTCATGTATGTTTGCTTCCTGTTATGCATTTGCGTTATACACTGTGTATATGATTTCATGATTGAGTTTGAAGTCTGAGAGGAAGTAGGAATGAGTTTCAATTGTTTCTCTATCTGAGTCAAAGGATTCCTGCAAGGAGTGCAATCAAAATTGTCTACAAGGAGTGCGTTGACAGAGGGTTCATATAGAGTTGCTTTTGTTCTCATTTCCGCAAAAGTGCAGACAGACACAGGAGCCGTGCAAGGGGTGCACAGGCCAAGAGAAGTCTCAGGGTTGTGAACCTGAGTGAAGTGTTTAGAGACTGTTGTTGCAGGTGTGCGCAGGGTCGAAGGAAGTTCAGCACTTGGAGGTGTCTGAAGGATACCGTGAGGAGTGCGCGCAAGAGTCTTTCTAAGACTCGGAGTTAAAGTAAGCTCAGGAAGGATAAGGCCTTCGAAACTATTGAAGGACAGTGCAGGGGAGATGTGATTGAAGTTTTGTAAGAAGCGTCGTAAGTTTGCGCGCAGTTGGAAGAGTTCCATGGAGGAACACTTGGTCATTCGCAGGAATCGCCAAGAAGGACGGACGATCAGTATTCTCTTAGGAGGATTCATGACATCCCGTGAGCCGTTAGATCTCACAGAGAAGCAGGGGAGGTACAGCGAGTATTCCCAAAGGGTTCAAAGCTCAGGAGGGGCAGGGTCGTAGATTCGAGTCACAAGGACCGTCGGTTTTACATGTGAAATTATCATATCGGGGTTTCGTGGGTTGAAACTCCGTAAACATAGCAACAAGAATCGCGATATTCCAATACGTGATATCCCGATGGCTAAGGAAATAGTACGGGGGCACAGGATTCGGTAAGTGGACAAGTGGCACACTGTATCGGGGTTTCGCAGTGAGAAGTCCCGAAACAATTGCATCAGGATTTGCGATACCACGAAATTCGAAGTACCGATAAGGTGAAGTGACGTTGAAGGGTCGAACTCGCGCGTGTGTCGAATTTTCAGCATATCGGGATTCGGGAGTCAGCAAGACAAGTTGCTTGACATCGCGAGTGTTGAATTCGCAATAGGGAAAATCCCGATAGGAAAAGTTCAGCGTTGACTGTTGTTGGGATTCGGGGATTCGAGAGTCCAACACCCGACCACTGACCTTGCGAAGTCGCGAAGTCGGATCTCCTGATTGTAAAGAGGGGATCCCACGAGGATTGTTGTGGGTGCAGATTTATCAATAGGGAAATAGAAGGACCATTTAGATTTCTTCGGGCCAGTAAGAAGAAAAGATCCTGTGAGCACGTCGACCTTTCGACTTGTGGGTTGTGAGGCTGTGGGCGTCACCGTCAGAAGGGTTGCACCACAAACTGGAAAATATGGCTTTTGAATTTTATGTTATTTATTGTTTTATGACAGTGGACTTCAAGGATTTTGGACAACATGTTTTATTTTGGATATATGAGTATTATTTTTGAAATAATTTCAATTTTTATGAGCTAAAATTTCCAAAATTAAATATGTTGATGGGAGGCACAAGGAGGTGTGCTTGCTTAACTAGTGGATTATGTTATGATTTTTATGATTGTTATGAACTAAAGGGAGTCACAAGGGGTCCCACCTACTAGTTATTATTTATTTATGACCCTTATTATAATTATTACTAACCCCCCTAACTAAAGTTAGTTGAGTCTTTTAATTAACTTAACTAATGAGTTGGTTTAACTACTTCAACCAATTCTAACTTGTTAAAGGCAAGAGGAAAGGGAGGAAAAGAGGAGGATAGAAGCACAAAGAATGTTAAGGTTTTCTTTTTGAGTTGATGTTGAGATAGTTCAGTTTTCATTCATTCATATATTCATCATAGACTAATTCTCTTTTGTGATAGCAGGGTCTTATTGTAGACAACAATATTCAGGGTTGAAACAAATCATTCAGACACTTGTTCTTCGGAGTTGTTGATCTATCTTTGATAGTTTGTGTAGACTTGTTTGTTTGTGAATTAATTTTCATGACTGATAAAGGCTATTGTGCAGAGTCGAGTGGGAAACAATCTATGGAAAGATGTTCCAACTTTTAGAGTTCAGTTTTGGTTTTCTGTCAGAGGTCCTTTTGTATGTTCCATCGGGGATTTCTAAGTTTGACTTTGGTCCAAGATTTTTGTGTGAATTTTTGTAAAGACAATGACTCTTTGGTGAATTGGAATGAAATAAATGATTGCTTTATGTGTCATATATCTTGAGTATCATCTTGGTGTCTTTACTTCTATTCTTACATTTCTTTCAGGAACTAATATGTTCAGAAAAATACATAAAAATAGAATTTCCAGCAAGATTTTGTTGATAAAAGACTAGCCTAAGCACTTGTAATTAATACTTGTGAGTTAGGATATATATTTTGTTGGCTATAAACATAGGGTGATATTCCCGTCTACTTTACTTTAGCCAAGTAAAGTCTGAAAATGCTTGAGTAAGATCAATTCATATATTTTCCTCAACACATAGTTTTAATGGAAAGTTTTGTTTGAATCCCTAGAATTGGGGGTGTTACCCCTAATTCTTGTCCATTTTGTTTTTATGTTGTAATAACAACACATGATTGGTAGTCTCTACCATATCCATAGAATACCAAAGATCATGGTCTTCCAACATCATATATGCTTAACACTTCCATGGGATGAAGTTAGAGAAAAATTTATGAACTAGTAATAAGAGATGTACAATGAATATAAATGCATGGAAAAAAAATTGTAGTGTGAAATCTAACCATAGTGCATATTTCTTGCATGGATAAGCGAGTCAAATTAAGGTGCACCCACCTAGAGATTCATACCCTTCACTAAGTTGAGAATCCACTGCATGCATGAGTGCCCCTACTAACATTGGTAATTTCACCCTCTAATTGTGCATCCAAAACTAAATATATAAAAAAATATTTAGAACTTTGAATATAGAAAAAAAATTTCAAAAATTGGAACTAGGATGAGGATGGACTACTCACTAACAACACATGCACATGTGACTGAAGGTACAACCAAACAGGTACTTATCAGATATTTATTCATCGAGTGAGGAAAGATTAGGACAAATAGAGGGAAATGTGACTGCATCTAGTATATATGATACACAAACAAGGACCAGAGGGGAAAAAGTCAGAAGAAAATTTCGTAGATGCATGAAATTTTTCTTGCCGAAGGAGGATCATTCTCTTATAATGATGAGAGCATGGGATACACAGAGGCTCCACTCAGTTATAAGCATCTGGTGAAACAATGGGTACCTAAGGAACTGCCTATATTAGACACTGACTTCATTGTCAACAATAGGACATATCGCATTGCACCATCCTCCATGCATGGCCTGGGGATATTTTCCATGGATGGATAAATGTAAAATACAATAGAGTAACTGAATTGATGGACTATGTTGGACTGTGTTACAATTATAATGATTGGATGTGGTTGGTCTGGTACATGTGAAGTATGCGGAGATATTCACTCACTGCAAATTATATACAACTAATAAACAATGATAAAAATAAGGGATCGACTATCTATATTGATGGAAGGCCTAAAGATGACAGAAATATTTTAAGGTTTATAAACAACACACGACCCAAGACAACAAACAAGCAATCGAATTGCATATATGAGGGACGCGAAGAGAATCAGGTAGTGATGTGCGCAATAAAAAAGATATCTCTCAGGGAAGAGTTATTAGTGGATTACCATTTGAATCGAATAAAAACATCGACTAATAGTGTGTGGGTACTTATGAAACACCTCTTTAAGCAACCTCTACTTATTGCATTATATATTTTTTTATCTTTAACATTGTTTTAAATATTTCACAGTCCCAATTTTATAATAATGTGGGAGGTTGATCGTTAAGGTTGATTTTATTTGGGTGGAAATCATTTTTTTTGTTATAATTAACATTTTTTTAAATATTTGGTGGTTCTAATTATATTATAATGTGGTAGGATGATCATGGAAAAGGGTCAGCCACAGAAGATGTAAATGATTATCAAATTCGACTTTCATTTTATGTGAATTTTATTATTTGTTTATATACTTTTACTGAAATAACATTGATTTTGTTGAAAATATATGTAGTCAGTAGGCCATGTTGATCATGATTCCACCGATGAGGAGGTGTTGTATTTATCCCCTGATCTGATGGTATTAATAAAAAAAAAAATCATTAAAGCAAACAAGGAACTTGCTAGCTTATTAGACCGTCTAGATCAAACTCCTAACATCCTAGAAAGGATCAATCTCCTTATTTCACAACTTAACACATATAAGGTAATAATCATAATTTAAAGTGTTTTTTCGAATGTACTCTTATGTTCAATTATGAAACTCTATTTTTTAACGTTTACATTATCTCACGAAAAAATATTTTCTTTTTTATAAAGAAATTTTTGGAGCCTGTTCAGCCCAGTTTTGGTAGCAGTGGCACTGCAGAGACACCACGGAGTCCTAACGCGGATTGTCATGCAGTTTCTAGAGTAATATTTACTTATCCATATTCCACACCTAATTTAGATACGATCCATGACACGCACTGCCAGACATGCACACATCGGTCTGACTCTAGAGATGGTGACAGAGATGAGGATGATGATGTGGTTGACATGGTTTCTTTTCCTGGAGCTAGACATGTGACATGCATGGGGACCCTTCCGTGCACATTTTTGGTCCACGATAATGGACTTCCATTAAAACAAATAAGACTCCCAGGTAGTCTTTCGTATTTTAATTGTTTCATGTTGTCCATCTCATACACAAATCATCTAGATTATTATTTTTAAATTAATGATCATGTATTTTTGTGTGTAGGAAATGACCATTTTTATAGGCACCTTGAGAGCAAGGCCTTGTTGATTTTTGGGTAAAACTTACGCATGAGGTGGAATTGCCAGAATTCCAACCTCAAAAAATAACTTATGGATTATCTCGAAGGCCTCTTTGGAGTAGACATGTTCAATAAAAAAGTGGTCACCTCTGCAGCAGGTGAATATTTAAAATATACGTGGTATTTTTATAGATAAATTTTGGCAGGAAACCCTAGGTGTGAGCGTCCTCCCCCAATTCCATAGAGGGAGTGGAAGGTGATGATTGATGATGCAAAAGAAAATTTATTGAAAAAATCAGGAGAAAAAATAACTAGTACCCCAAGGTAAATTACAATATTTTGATTTCAATACCATCTTTGATTTTCTTTAGATATAAATAAAAGTGTGGTTATATATAACATACTTGAAAATTTTGATGATAGGTTTCCTGACACTTTGAAGGAAACCAAAGCAAGGATTTCCAAACATGGCCAACACAAGCTAGGCCAGGGCAGCTACTCAAGGTTACAGTCGTGAATCGTAAGTACCCAAACATCTTAAGAATATTATTTGTATCGCCTTACAACTTTCAGGTAATTGCAGCCAAAAACATTAAAAAAACATACTCTTATGCAATGCAGGACAACGACTTTGGAACTGAAACCATGGAGGAAGACCTCCAACTTGGTTACAAGTACGGCTATAAAGTCTTGGTTGATCGCAGGAAAAGTATGGGGAATACCCCAAGATCCAGTTTGTGGGATAAGGTAAATAAAAATAATTCCACATTAACCTTTCATCACTTATAAAATATGTAAATGTTTGATATTGTCCATAACTTTAATGTCTTACTTTGTTTTAATCAGGGGAGAAGCATTATCAACGAAACCATTAGTATTGGACAATAGAGCGTTGATAGTGCAACACAGAAAGAAGATCATGGTGCTCCCTAGAAGCCCCATCCCAGTGGGGTCCAGCCCCAAGATGTTCTTGTGACTAAGGCCCACGACAGTAAAGTGGTTGTATATTAATCATATACTTAATAATTTTGTACTTATAAATTTTGTACTTCTAATTTTTATTACTTATACATTTACAGTTTTTTCCTTATAAATTTAGTCATTTCAATGGCAAAGAATTTTGTAATTGAGCCTCCTTGACCTGAAGATCAGGTGAACAGGGAAACCATTCCAACAGTGATAACTAGTGGACCAGGTAAATAATTACATTGCGGAGTTTTTTTTAATATTAATGAACTATTTCAATGATATTTAAAAATTGGTCATATAAATTTAATGTTTTTTGTTTTTATAGGTGATGGCCCCTCACAACAGCCTCCACACCATGGGTACGAAACTAGACATGCTCAGCGTAAAAGGGATGAAGCAACATCAGTTGTTGAAGAGCACCCAGTAAACGAAGACATGGAGATGGATGAATTACTTAAGAATTGGAAAACAAAAAAGAAGACTAAAATAAATTGATGATATGTAATAATTTTGTAAGATAGTTAGATGTACATTATATAGTTGAACATGTAATGATACATATAATGCATTGACAATATGGGTACTTTTTCATCTGATAATATATACAAGGTTATTTCTATGGATTGTATATATATGTGAATGTAATTTTATTATACAGTTAATAATAATTTCAGCTTCTCTTAGTATTGGTATATATTGATTCAATACTCCTTGGTTCTATTGGTTTTATTGGCCTTGAGATACAATTTATGCATCAATTTGTGGCTCCATGGATATCATCCTAACGATTTGAAGGCATTGGTAAACGTGAAATTTAAGATATTGAATTGTTCAAGTTTGGATTTAAATTTTACATGCTTGTTTGTATGAGACCGCCTTGTTTGTGGATTTCAAGAGTTCCAAAATTCTATCATCTTATTCATTTGAATATGTACATAGTATCAATAAGGACACTGAAATAATGATATTCATTCAAGAGTGCAACTTGTAGCCTAATGGGTCAAATAATATCCCTATTAAAAATAGGACCTTACTAATAATAACAACAATGGTTAAGTTAATTGTGCATTTATTATGTCAACCTAAGGATCTAAGATCTTGGGAGATGATGTGCATTGTTTGTGTGGGATTTAGATTTAGATTTTCTTCTTTAGATTTAGTTCTCCGCGCTTGCGATGAATAGTATAGAGAGTTGCACCATTGACAAGTATCACATTTTGCCTCAAATTTGTGGATGTCCTTCATTCCTTTCCAAAATAAAGAATGCTTAATCCTATCATATGTTTTATGAAAGCTAGAATGAACCACCATAGGAGAGGAGTGTAATTCAAATAACACTTTGGATTTAAATGAGGAATTCCAAACTAGATAAATATTCCCTTTATAGTATATCTCATCATTATTTACACCACAATCACATAGAAATCCATAACACGGTGACACATTATTTACTTTGGAAACCCAAATGGGAAAAACAACATTTAATTGACTTTGATTAATCCTTTATTTCTTGATAATTGTGAAGGTTCAAATCCTTCTATCTCTTTGGATCATTCTTAGTATTCACATGGGAATTTGGACAACATTTCCTCTTAGTCTCAGCCAAAGAACCCATACAAAATAGTTGGGCATGAATTTATTGAAGGATGACAATACTAGGGGTTCAACTAGACTTCTAGTTGAACCTTTTCTTTTTCTACATGATAAAATTGGGAATACAATATTATATCATGAGTACGGACACTAGATGATGTAACATGGGGCCCTTCATGCCATCAACCCCATATCCTACATTGTCAATAGTCATGATCCTTGCTTCTACCGCTAGAATTATTCATGTATTGAGCCTGACAACATTTGAACCGATAACCAATATTTTTCATGGATCCAATTTAGATCATTTATCACTAGGGAAGGTGTTGGTGAAGGAAACGCTAGTGATAGAAGTTGATTTGTGTATATTTTTTTGACATAGAATTCACCTATTGACTTGTTTAGAGGTGAATATGGTTAATTAGAATAATAAGATGAAGGGAACAGTTTTTACCTAATGTGAGTTGGTCAATAGTGATGATGTAGGCTTCATGGGGGAATGCATCACCAAAAAACGATATAGATGATGACATGAATAGTGTGTATGTAATCATGGTTGAGAAGGATGTTGTAGTCTAAGGTTCTTGTCAATATGTTAAGGAAAATTCCTTCACATTTAGATGGTCACCCATCAAATGATTATTTGTAGCTCATGAATTCCCTAATAGTGGGGTATTATAACATAAGGGGCAGTCTAACACTATTGGATTTATTACACTATTATATATACATGTGGCCTTGGCTCGTGTATCATTATTACTAATTGTAATTATGGTTAGATTCATATTCTTTATACTTTTATTGTATTAAAAGGTGTGATTAAGGTTGACCTAGTCAAACTTTATATGTGGGCTCAATAATTCTCTTGGGGTGCCAGTTATTGTTTTTTGGGAACTAGATCTACAGAATAGTAATCTCTTTGTCTTTTAAGATATAAAGTGAGAATCCAAGAAAGACTTGGTGCCTTGTGCTTTGGATATGGACTCTAGGAAACAAATAGAACTTGGAAATGGATAAAGAAGATGTGACAAAACCACCAAACAACAAGTGTTATCAGTCAAGGATAGATCCGATATATGTGTAACAACCATATGAAATGCTCAACAAAGACACAACAACACATCCTTAAACTTCTTGCACCCAGATAAGACATCAAATATGAGATTAGAGTAAGAGATATAACCTTATATTGAATTATCAACCCCTTAAGTTATCTCCTTTAGAAGGGGCACAAGCTATCTTAATTATTATTATTTTTTAAAATAAATATATGTTTGTTGGGTCATATCAGGAGTGAAAATTCTCTTTGATAGCTCATCAAAAGTTTAAATTCTTATAGAAACTTCCTTGAATTATGAAGAGAATGAATAATAATGTTGTTAAGTGACAAAGTATGAAGAACATTCATGCTTAACCACCTTATAAAGAACCCTACTGACCTCCTCAATGTTTATTAATTCTTGCAAATACCATCCATTAATTTAGTAAATGTTACAACATTAGGATTGTATCCCTTGGACACCATCTCATCCAAAACATTGTAAGCTTCCTCCCACCTACCTTCTTCACTACTTCAGTTTTTGTTCCACCAATTGCATTTGAACTAAATGATTTACAACACCCGTCTCTTTTAAGATTCTACCAAATATTATATTGTCTATATAAACCCAAATGTCAACAATAATCATTGATCCAAGGAGTTAAAAATTCATTTTGACATAAATACATTGGTATTCTATAGCATTGGCACAATTTAATAGATAAACAAAATCTCCTCTTCTTGAATATGCACCCTCTCTGCAAAGATTAATCCATGCTAGTATCACATGATTTTCATAACTTGAAAGAGAGAGAGACCTCCATTGTTTTTTGTTTTTTATAACTTGGGACTTGAAAAGAAGTCTAGTTTACTAGTAAATCAAGGTGAAGGCCTTCAGGATTTGTCTATGTTCTTGGTGATTATTTACATATAATATATATTGTTCATGAGGAATCTAATATCTCACTTGGATCGAATTTTAGAGAGTTAGTATGATTGACTACATCACCATATCATGATCTTTAGTAAGAATGTCAAATATTCATAGTCATCTCATTCAACACCCATATGGTGTCTTAGAAATTGAAACTATTATTGGAAACCGCAAGACAAATAAGTGGAACAACAATTCCACAAGTGACAACAAGCTTTGCCTACCATTTGTTCAAACCATTGTAGCACATATTTGCAAAATCCAACAATGGATATATATAGAAATGAAAAATAATCAATCACTAATGTTTGTTTGAAGGCCACTGGACTTTTTTCTAATGCAAAAATGTTTAGTGTAGTCCTCAAAGGCCCACATAATATATGGCATGCATCCATATCAAGTAGAATTTTCTAACTATATTATAACCATTGGTTGCACATAAAAATGACCATAACTTGAATGTGTCATTTGCACTTCAAATGATAGGCCATCTCTTCAATAAAAACAAATGAATATAATAATAGCACCATGGCTTTCATTGCATACATAGCAGGATTTGAACATAGAAGTTTTATCTTTCCATATCATGATTAGAATTGTTGTATTTAAATCACCACTGGGTTGTTTCCTTATGGACCCATGTAACATACTCCCACTTTTTACTCAATACCAATTGTTATGTTCTTAATAAAAGATATGAGCAAGTAACCCAAAAACAATATAGCAGGTGCTCCCATAAATTCACCCTTTCTTTCACGCGAGAGCTATTATAGAGACATTAGAATAAACATGGATGAAAATTTGGGAGAAATTGATATAGCAGATGGATAAAAAGTGTCATTAATAGCTCTTACAATGTAGGAGATGAAATATATCCCATTTATGCCAATAGAGGCTTAGAAAGGTACTTAAGCTCCAGCTTCGTCCTCTTCTCCATTGGCACCTGGATGTAAAAGGAAGAGATAAATATCCTCAAATGTCCTATATATGGCTTCACCCCTAAGAATGCCTCCTCTAGATTCTTGTCCCCCAATATCCTATGAGGACTCTTGTTCTACACATACACCATTTTATTACATGCCTATTCCCACAAAAACATGGGCAACTCCTTATCATGTATCATAGCCTTGGAAAAACCGATGATGGACCGATTATTTCTCTTCGCAACCCCATTTTGTTGAGGGTTGTATGAAACTTTCATTTGCCTCTTGATCCATGCATCCTTGTAGAAATCCTTTATTTCATTGGAGGTGTACTCTCCCCCATTATTTGACCTCAAGACCTTAATATTCATCCCTATTGGTTCTCTACTTGAGCATTGAACTCTCTGAACCAACTGAAGACCTCATACTTGGTATTCATAAAGAAGATCCAGGTTTTCCTAGAAAAATAATCAATAAACGTCACACAATATGATGATCCTTGTAATGATGCCACTAACATCGGCCCACTCACATCTGAATGGATAAAATCCAATATCCCCTTGGACCTACTCTTGCTGCTTGGAAAAAAATCCTTAACATTCTTTCCAAGTGCACACCCTCTGCACAGCTCCCTATT
>ML795854.1:202641-240845 GCA_009831015.1 Picea engelmannii
ATGTAACATGGGGCCCTTCATGCCATCAACCCCATATCCTACATTGTCAATAGTCATGATCCTTGCTTCTACCGCTAGAATTATTCATGTATTGAGCCTGACAACATTTGAACCGATAACCAATATTTTTCATGGATCCAATTTAGATCATTTATCACTAGGGAAGGTGTTGGTGAAGGAAACGCTAGTGATAGAAGTTGATTTGTGTATATTTTTTTGACATAGAATTCACCTATTGACTTGTTTAGAGGTGAATATGGTTAATTAGAATAATAAGATGAAGGGAACAGTTTTTACCTAATGTGAGTTGGTCAATAGTGATGATGTAGGCTTCATGGGGGAATGCATCACCAAAAAACGATATAGATGATGACATGAATAGTGTGTATGTAATCATGGTTGAGAAGGATGTTGTAGTCTAAGGTTCTTGTCAATATGTTAAGGAAAATTCCTTCACATTTAGATGGTCACCCATCAAATGATTATTTGTAGCTCATGAATTCCCTAATAGTGGGGTATTATAACATAAGGGGCAGTCTAACACTATTGGATTTATTACACTATTATATATACATGTGGCCTTGGCTCGTGTATCATTATTACTAATTGTAATTATGGTTAGATTCATATTCTTTATACTTTTATTGTATTAAAAGGTGTGATTAAGGTTGACCTAGTCAAACTTTATATGTGGGCTCAATAATTCTCTTGGGGTGCCAGTTATTGTTTTTTGGGAACTAGATCTACAGAATAGTAATCTCTTTGTCTTTTAAGATATAAAGTGAGAATCCAAGAAAGACTTGGTGCCTTGTGCTTTGGATATGGACTCTAGGAAACAAATAGAACTTGGAAATGGATAAAGAAGATGTGACAAAACCACCAAACAACAAGTGTTATCAGTCAAGGATAGATCCGATATATGTGTAACAACCATATGAAATGCTCAACAAAGACACAACAACACATCCTTAAACTTCTTGCACCCAGATAAGACATCAAATATGAGATTAGAGTAAGAGATATAACCTTATATTGAATTATCAACCCCTTAAGTTATCTCCTTTAGAAGGGGCACAAGCTATCTTAATTATTATTATTTTTTAAAATAAATATATGTTTGTTGGGTCATATCAGGAGTGAAAATTCTCTTTGATAGCTCATCAAAAGTTTAAATTCTTATAGAAACTTCCTTGAATTATGAAGAGAATGAATAATAATGTTGTTAAGTGACAAAGTATGAAGAACATTCATGCTTAACCACCTTATAAAGAACCCTACTGACCTCCTCAATGTTTATTAATTCTTGCAAATACCATCCATTAATTTAGTAAATGTTACAACATTAGGATTGTATCCCTTGGACACCATCTCATCCAAAACATTGTAAGCTTCCTCCCACCTACCTTCTTCACTACTTCAGTTTTTGTTCCACCAATTGCATTTGAACTAAATGATTTACAACACCCGTCTCTTTTAAGATTCTACCAAATATTATATTGTCTATATAAACCCAAATGTCAACAATAATCATTGATCCAAGGAGTTAAAAATTCATTTTGACATAAATACATTGGTATTCTATAGCATTGGCACAATTTAATAGATAAACAAAATCTCCTCTTCTTGAATATGCACCCTCTCTGCAAAGATTAATCCATGCTAGTATCACATGATTTTCATAACTTGAAAGAGAGAGAGACCTCCATTGTTTTTTGTTTTTTATAACTTGGGACTTGAAAAGAAGTCTAGTTTACTAGTAAATCAAGGTGAAGGCCTTCAGGATTTGTCTATGTTCTTGGTGATTATTTACATATAATATATATTGTTCATGAGGAATCTAATATCTCACTTGGATCGAATTTTAGAGAGTTAGTATGATTGACTACATCACCATATCATGATCTTTAGTAAGAATGTCAAATATTCATAGTCATCTCATTCAACACCCATATGGTGTCTTAGAAATTGAAACTATTATTGGAAACCGCAAGACAAATAAGTGGAACAACAATTCCACAAGTGACAACAAGCTTTGCCTACCATTTGTTCAAACCATTGTAGCACATATTTGCAAAATCCAACAATGGATATATATAGAAATGAAAAATAATCAATCACTAATGTTTGTTTGAAGGCCACTGGACTTTTTTCTAATGCAAAAATGTTTAGTGTAGTCCTCAAAGGCCCACATAATATATGGCATGCATCCATATCAAGTAGAATTTTCTAACTATATTATAACCATTGGTTGCACATAAAAATGACCATAACTTGAATGTGTCATTTGCACTTCAAATGATAGGCCATCTCTTCAATAAAAACAAATGAATATAATAATAGCACCATGGCTTTCATTGCATACATAGCAGGATTTGAACATAGAAGTTTTATCTTTCCATATCATGATTAGAATTGTTGTATTTAAATCACCACTGGGTTGTTTCCTTATGGACCCATGTAACATACTCCCACTTTTTACTCAATACCAATTGTTATGTTCTTAATAAAAGATATGAGCAAGTAACCCAAAAACAATATAGCAGGTGCTCCCATAAATTCACCCTTTCTTTCACGCGAGAGCTATTATAGAGACATTAGAAT
Organism: Picea engelmannii; assembly: GCA_009831015.1. Classification (NCBI taxonomy): domain Eukaryota; kingdom Viridiplantae; phylum Streptophyta; class Pinopsida; order Pinales; family Pinaceae; genus Picea; species Picea engelmannii. Next base: position 205,243 of record ML795854.1, read on the forward strand.
AAACATGGATGAAAATTTGGGAGAAATTGATATAGCAGATGGATAAAAAGTGTCATTAATAGCTCTTACAATGTAGGAGATGAAATATATCCCATTTATGCCAATAGAGGCTTAGAAAGGTACTTAAGCTCCAGCTTCGTCCTCTTCTCCATTGGCACCTGGATGTAAAAGGAAGAGATAAATATCCTCAAATGTCCTATATATGGCTTCACCCCTAAGAATGCCTCCTCTAGATTCTTGTCCCCCAATATCCTATGAGGACTCTTGTTCTACACATACACCATTTTATTACATGCCTATTCCCACAAAAACATGGGCAACTCCTTATCATGTATCATAGCCTTGGAAAAACCGATGATGGACCGATTATTTCTCTTCGCAACCCCATTTTGTTGAGGGTTGTATGAAACTTTCATTTGCCTCTTGATCCATGCATCCTTGTAGAAATCCTTTATTTCATTGGAGGTGTACTCTCCCCCATTATTTGACCTCAAGACCTTAATATTCATCCCTATTGGTTCTCTACTTGAGCATTGAACTCTCTGAACCAACTGAAGACCTCATACTTGGTATTCATAAAGAAGATCCAGGTTTTCCTAGAAAAATAATCAATAAACGTCACACAATATGATGATCCTTGTAATGATGCCACTAACATCGGCCCACTCACATCTGAATGGATAAAATCCAATATCCCCTTGGACCTACTCTTGCTGCTTGGAAAAAAATCCTTAACATTCTTTCCAAGTGCACACCCTCTGCACAGCTCCCTATTGCTCAATATTGAACTCTAGAAGACCTGTAACAATCTCCCTCAGAATCAACAATGCTTTATAGTGTAGGTGTCCCAACCTTTTGTTCCACAACTCACATATGTTGTAACTATTATGTACCAAATATTGAACATTCTTACCCTACAACCTGTATAAGGTGTCATATCTAACCCTAATGACCACTACATTTTCCAGGCTAGATTTCTATGTATGTATGAGTACAAAAACATTTCTTCAAACCTAGTATGTAAATCACATCATGGGCAACTGACGAACCCCCTGACTCAATATGTAACATAATTGTTCCATATCCCTTCACTACATACATGGAATCATCACCAAGCTCCATATGAACCTTTGATTCCTTCTCTGTCAAAATGCATAATAGCTCCCATGCCTCTGTCATATGGTGAGATGCACCACTATACAAAAACCAAGCATTCCTTGTTGGTGTGCTAGTAGAAAGGAAAGAAATCATTTAGAAATCCTTCTCAAACTTTGTTGAAAACTCATCAAGTTGTGTCTCTACTGATGTTGTTGTATGTGTCTTTTCATTATTTGTCTTCTTCTTCTTTGGACACTGAGACACATAATTCCCATTTTTATGACATGAGAAGCACTTGATTTTACTCAAGTCCTTTGTCTTCCCTTTCTTTAATGATCCTCCATCATGGTTATCCTTCTTACTAGAACTCTTTCCTTTTCCCTTCCTTGTCTTACTAACAAGGGTCAAGTTCTCTTCACTACCTCCCTGCTTGTTTCCTTTAGAATCTTCCCAAGTCTCTTCCTAGATGCAATAATCCCAAAGTCTCTACCAATCTGGGAGATTCTCACGATCACAAACTCCTTTGAAAAATGGTTCCCATGACTTGGGAATACCATTCAATGCCAAGTTCACGAGCTCTACATCCTTTATTTTCTCCCCTATGGCTGCAAGTTGATCACGCACATGTGTGATCCTCATGAGATAGTTGGTAACATGATTTGATCTAGACATCTGAAACAGTCTGAGTTTATTCCTTAAGATCATCTTCCTATTCATGTTCTTGCTTTGGAATAAAATTACCAAGGCATCAAACATATATTTGGTCGTCGGATTCTCAGTTAGGCGAGGAATCATATGATCCTTCACTGACTCCAAGAGGACCCTCTCTGCTTTGATATACTTCTTTTTGTGAGCATATAAAGCTATCGGATCTGTCGTTAGAGTAACTACTTCATCCACTAACTCCCAAAGGTCATACTCCTTCAACGCCAAAGTAACTCTTGCTTTCCAACATAGGAAGTTGGATGCTCCATCTAATCTGTCTTCAACTCTCAACGATGTTGTTTCCATACCTAAGACCTGATGAACTGCCCTAGAAATAACCTGTTGTTGGAAAATTGCCCATGTATTGATTTAGATTCTTTTAATAGCATGTGCTCTGATACCATGTTAAAATTCTTACTCCAACACCTAGGTACTTTTTTATCTAGTGATTTCCTTACTGCAATCAGATTAGCATCTTACAAAATAATAATACACTATTGAAATATTCAAGTCAATATCATGCAGCGGAAGCATAAACTAGGAAACCAAATCAAGCACAAATGAACACTAGTATTTTTAGGTAGATATCCCTGAAAAACCCAGGAGGGAAAACCAGTTTTGAGAATTATTTTGTTATTCTAAAAGTAGGGCTCCCATAACAGGGATAGTGGCCCACTGAGAGAAATACAACTGGAGACTAACCTGGAAAGGTTTGACCTACTGTACGACCAGTTCTAGCATGTTTTTCGAGGCATTTTTGACTTTACCTTCTGTGACCAATGGATATTTGTGATTGTCCCCACTATGACCCAAAAATGTGTATGGAAAACATGTATGAAAATATTCATATGATCCAACACTTTCATGTTGTTTCCTTCAATCGAAACCCACCTACATATGCCTTTGTTCTCTCTTCTCCTTGACCTGTATGATCTCTAGATGAAATTCCTTCTTCACCTATCTAAGATCTTGAACCACAATCCTTTGTGATCCAATACTTTGTGTGTTGATTCTCTCAACACAAATCCTATCAAGTGTATTTCTCCTTCACCCTAGCATTTATTTTATAATCATGAGTTACAATCTATTTCTAATCTCACTTGATATTTAGATTGCATGTGAAGACTGTGTGCTAATATTACATGTTAATTACTTTTAGTACTTTCCTCAAATAACTCAATTAACTAATTACATAACTAATTAATAAAATCAATTTACTTTAATAATTCCTTTAACTAAAGTAAATTCAATACTAGAAGGCTTTGGATGATTTCCACGCATCTAAACACATAGACCTATGCGGAAATACTTAACCAATGCTACCACTAACATCAACAATGAGAACATCAAAATTCTTTGAGTTAAAAATGGGAAAATTTCTTAAGTAAAACTCATATAAGAAATAGTCTTTAAAAAATCACAATAAAAGTATAATAGAAAACCTCCAACATTTGATGTTATCAACCTCAATAAGATTCTATATTCTAAGCACTTCAGGTAAATTGGTTTCAATCCAATCAATTACGATCAATCAAATTATCAGAACTACATTAACTTGTGCTTACCATGCAGGTGTGTGACACTTTTCTCTTGGTTTTAAGTTTCCTCCAGCATAGAAGTATGAATTTTTTTGGTACTTGTAAGTAGGAGAAAAATCTGTTTTTCCTTCATTCCATCCTTTGAATTCATGTCCTTCACTCTACTCAATTTGAAGTTGTCATAGAGCATGTCATATTTTATTTATTTCAAGAGACAAAGGTTCAAATCAAAGTCTAGTAGAATTGAACAATTTCTACAAAACATTTAGTATGAAGTATGTCTACCTACCTAATATTTCTCTAACAAATCCTTCTAGTCATTCTTCTCCACCATTTCTTTAGCATATCCATGGAAAAGAGCAATGTGATAATTCAAATCCCCAAGCCAGATAACTTGACTATGAAATGGAATCATAAGATAAAATTTGATAATCAACATGCCACACAAAGCCAATAAATAAATGACAACAAATTGAAAGTTCCATTCAAGTAACTTCCCAACTGGATAATCTACTCTTCACCCATAAGGGAATAACCTAATGCCACTTCTATTTATATTTTTCCTATATTTTTAGCACGGTTGACAATTTTAGTTGGTTTTCAGTATTCCAATATTAAAAATCATAAAGCAGTTGTGCCTTGGTGGAGGTTAATTTGTTCTCTTTCACTTGCATCCCATCACCCTAAACACCACAGGTAGACTCAAAATCACCAATATGATACGATTGAACCAATCCATTGAAAATAAACTGTTAAAACATGATCTAGTACTCGATTACCAAAGATATCATGGAATGTCAACTTAATGACTTAAGTTGTTGTAAGAAATTTCTCATGTTTGTATGACTGCTAAATCATGTAAGAAAGTTGGTAGATCAATCCAGGCTATGGTGAAAATGAGAATCACTCCATTTGTATTAGAATGATCTTTCTGAGATATCAAAAAAACCAATAAATGTTATCATATGGAAGCAAACAAATTCTCAGATCTTTCAGGGAAAAATAGATTAGTATTCAACACATGGAAAAGGTTGGAGGCATTTTAGACCATAGTAATCACAAAGCATTGATAATAGTTTCATTTTCGAAGACTACACTGGTGTAAAAAATATTAATAGATATAAACACTTTAGCACTTTGGAAGAAAGTCTAGGTACAATATAGTCATAAATGGGCTAGTATAGTTTCTTGAATAATAAAACCAAAAGAAATATTAGAGATTGCAAAATAAAAATTCCATTACATTTGGGAAATGCTCTTATAATGTGCATTAGTTGTACATGTTATATTTTCAAATTACAAATTTTTAGCATTCCCTAATTTCAATAGTAAAATGTTCGAGACAATCTTTGCAACGCACAGTATGTTCTCGTCATTTCCCGACCTACAAAATACAATAAGACAAATTATAATTATTTTCTATATAAAGAAGGTTTCACATGCCAATAATTTGTTATAATATGGTCTATGTATTAGAATCATGATATCCATCTTTACATTCTTACCAGCTTTCTACCATTGTGTACAAATACAATATGATCAAAATCTTATTGTAGCTCCAACTGTTCTCTGATTTCAAATAGTGTCCAATTCTCCTCCATTGATAATGTTCTAAATAATTCACCATTTTTCAAAACATCAAATGAAAATATTGGAGAATGTGTTTCATCATCATCGTCATGTTCCTTTGGAATCCAAACCCATTTCCCCATTTGTTGAACATGTATCCACCTATGGAATTTAAATGAGATATATAACATTTATCTTGAAATACAGTACCTGGAAGAATCAAATGAAAATATTGTGTATCATCATGTATTTGTTACATTCATAAGAATCTCCCTATTTTCCTCTTATAACCCCTAAAAATGAAGAAGCATGATACAATTAAAAATAAATAATATTTAAATGACTTACTTGAAATACAAGGTGTCGTGACTCAATCTACACTCTATTCTTCTCCACTATGGTCATGCACTCTTCTATCCCCCCAGTGAAAAACAAAATTGTAAATAGCTCATTTGAAGGATTTGAAGTAGCATATATTTTACCAATTTCCCTTATCGATAAATCCTTCACAAAAATATGAACAAACATAGAGAATGGCATGAAAATGCCACTATGAACATGAATGACACATTTTTCTTTCATTCCAAATTGTATTTCTAAAAATAACTTGTAACAAAAATAACTTAGAGAAGAATCATCTACACTTGGCCATTCCAATAAGCTAAGGGACGTTAAAGGGATCTCTTTGAGATATCCACATGATTCAATTGTTTTTGGAATAATGTATTCATATTTGTAAAAGAATACACCTTCCTTCTTTAACCATGTAGGATCCTTACCAAGATAGAGTAGTTATCCTATTTTTGAATGAACGGCTTGGAAAACACTTGTTATGAATTCAGCTAGTTCCCATTCTTTCCAATTTAATGTGCATAAACCTGGGATAAATGCAATATCCATTTTATGATAAAATAAAAATAAAGAGATATTGAAATCCTAGAAGCTTTAAATAAAATTTTACCTGAACAAACTATGATATCCATATTGGTTATGCATGCTCACAATTACAATCAATTTTAGGAAATTTTAATTGAATAGAAACTTTCTCTTTTGACATCTCTCTATAGTCATAGACAAGTTCCATTTGAATCATTTCTATTTTTTTTCCTCCATTACTCATCCTAATCCTTTTACGAAACATTTACAATGGATGTTAATGTCTTGCAAACACCTTTTTTTAATTCCATGGCTTCCAATTGTTGATGGTTTCATTGCTACCCATGACCCAATAGATAATGGCATCGGAACCCATTTTCCTCGATCATCAATTTTGTTGTATTATACAACTGATTTCAACTCACTCTTGGGACATTATTGAGCCATTGAATTCTGCAAAAAACAAATGAAATTAAGAAAGTTAAGTAGTATTCTCTTCTATAAATAACAAAGATGAAATTAAAATATTAGAAAATTATTTTATGGGAAAAGACTTGATATGTGTGTTATTATTTTTCTAAGAGAGAGGAGTTTCTACTGTGAAAATTATGGACTTCATTTGAATACTAGAAACAAATGTTTATTATAGATTCTTTTCAGGATTTGGAGTTCAAAACATCAATGGGGAATCATTGGTCATCATTTATTTTCAACACACAATCAGTTGTAGAAGAATGCAAGCCTCGGTAACTGTAATTATTAACTTGAAGGCCTCAGAAAGACTCAGATGTCTGCTGCAAGGAGGTAAAATTGAAGTGTTGTATGTTTTAAATAAAACAAATTTTAGAGGTATAAAGTTTAATCACAGTTTCAACATTCTAGGTTATGGCTTCAAAAGTCGTAATTTCCAACTGTAGAAATTGAAGGTCTCAACAAATTTTTTGTAGTTTCCAAGTGCCATGATATTCAAGTCTCGGAGCACGTGACCTACAACATGAGCCTCAACTTCAAGTCATCATGAATGTTAATATTTGAAGTCTATAATAATTTTTTGGATGCAGATGATTTGGGCATTGTATTGAAATCAAGTAAATAAAGAAAGGAAGCAAGCTTATTTCAAACTATATGACTCTCTTGTCAAGTACATAGAATAGTTAATGTTTCATTTTTCCTTGTGTTTGTTCTCATTATCTATGTAGTTTCAGGTTTTTTCAAGGATAGTAGGTTACACATGTTTTTGGCAGAAAATATGGAAATTATGGCATGTTATGTTTTTCCATATGTTTTATATATTGACTATGTAATGAATGAACCACTTTGTGCAGATTTGGAAAAAAGCAATACATCTAAATCACTGGTTCTTTTCTAAGACCAAGAATTCAAACATCAATGGAAAATTGTAGTGGTAATAAAATATCAAGCATGTTGAATACCTTACCTGAGCATATCAAATCAACCTTCCCACTCTCTATAGAACTTTCTATATGCCTCCAATTTTGGGGGTCTACATAATTAAAACAAAAAATTTCCAAGTCTAATAGATAATAGGACACAATTGGACTACCTATTTTAATCCATTTCTAAAGAGAATATGTATAAACTATATTTTTATACAACTAAAGATTCAACAGATGCATATAAACATGATTCTCCAAGACAAATAAACTTTTCAGCAATCATGATCCATATTTATGAGTGGAATGAAATGAAACCATAGATTTGTAATATTAACATAGAGACACAGTGAAAAATAACAGAGATACAGTAAAACTTGGCTTCTATTAAATAAGAAATATGCTAAAAACTGTAAAATGCACACTGAAAACAAGCTTGCTAGAATGGTGGCAACTTATCTATGAGAAGAGATGTGACGACTATGCTCATTTGAAAGAAGATGAGTGAAATGAGGCTTTAAAGTCATTTTTACCAAAAACATGAATTCCAAATCACTAAAACCCAAAATCCTAACCCTAGGAGATGAAGCGCCAAAAGTCATGTGGGCCCCTTTAGGGTAAGTTAGTACATCAACTTCCTGGGGTTGTAACTTTTGCATACGATCTTCGTTTAAGGAAAACGATAGCTTGTTGGAAAGGTATCGATGATGAGATTAATTTAGGGGGGGAAATTAAATATTTTATGTATCATTGTGGTTCCTAATATTGAAAAATCATCATTTAGGCCCTCAAAATGGCCCCAAAAGTTCAGGAACCAAAAAACTGCTAAAAATAGTAAGCTGTCAAAAAATTGTTTTGAGCCAATTGAACATGTGGGTGACCACCAAGATCCTCATGGATCAATCCTCCCCCCTTAGTAATCAATGGTATACATTGTGCTGAGTGTCCCCATCATATGAGGAAATTTATGTTGAATTTTTCCCCGGGTGAGCCACTTGCCTTGGTGCAGGAGCTGCCCTGCTTTGACAACCCGATAAAGTTGGATCCTCTACTGGTGAGTGCCCTTGACTTGTGTGTCCATGATATGATCATTGGATGTGTGTTCCATGAATTCAAGTTTGAGCTCTATTGGTGTCAACTATTCTTCTATCTCCAAGGTGTCCAATAATGGTGGAAAATAAGGCCGAAGGAGGTCCACATTGAACATTGGGTGCAAGCCAAGGAAGGGGGGAAGGTTGAGCTCAAAGTAATTGTCACCCACAACCTTGGTGATGGTGTAGGGTCCATAATGGAGTGGAAAAATATTTAAATGAGGTTTTGTAAGGCATTCTTTCTACAAGTGCAACCAAACTTCATCTCCCACCTGAAACTGGTGTGGCACCCGATGTTGATCATGGCGTTGTTTGTACTTGGCATTGAAATTTTGTAAAATATCATGAACCTGTTGGTGGATGTGTTGGATCTTCTCAATGAACCGGGTGGCTTTGTCATCTCCAATTGGAGCATGCAACGAGTCTTCTTGGGTGGACGCAAGGGGTAGTGCAACATCCATGGGACACAATGGTTGATATATGAACCCCACCTGAAAGGAGTTGTGGTTAGTTGAGCTATGTATGGTTATATTTTTGTTGTGATGAACATAGGGAAGACTCTCATCCTAGGTGTGGGGGTGCTTTGAATTATACATGCACAGGATTTGCACGATCATCTGGTTGACGACCTCGGTTTGGCCATTTGTCTCGGGGTGGAAGGCAGTGGACTTGGTGAACTTGGTGTCCAGCAATGACCAGAGGCTCGACCAGAATGTGCTAAGGAACCAGTTGTCCTGATCTAAAATAATGGTTTGTGGGATCCCAAAGTGTACCCATACTCATTCAAAGAAGATATTGGCAGTGGCCTTCGTTGTGAGGATCTTCTTGCAGGCGACCAAAAATGCCATCTTGAAAAAGCAATCAACGAATACAAAAAAATAGTCATTTCCCCGCTTGGTGGATGGGAGGCCCGACATGTATTCCATTGAGATGGATTCCCAGGGCCTGTCAAGAGTAGGAAGAGGAGTGTAGAGGCCTTATTTCTTAATGGTCGGTTTGGAAATAGCGCAGGAAGTGCAGGACCAAATATACTTGTTTACATCTTGTTGAATTTTTGTGACGCAACCCACCTTCTCTCCTAGGGGATGCGTGAAATCTTGGTCAAGGATCTTCGAATCCCTGAGCTGGAACATCTCTTCGGCCCCCTGCTAGAACCCAAATCAAGTTAACACAGGCCCATTTTCTCCTCAGGCACAGGTCCTATGGAACTCGCAGGCCCTCTTCCTAGTTCTCTTGGAAGCTTTAAACTCATGGGTGCTATCTCCTTCCACTAAGCCCCTATCCTCATATGACCTCAGGCGGTGACCCGAGGCTAAACTTCAAAAGGAGCTTTGGAGCTTTGGGCTATGGGCATTTTCTCCTTACACTACGTCCAATTCCTCCGGATTGCTCCATACTCGAAGATACAGATCGAGCGCCATGTACTCGACCCAATCAATGGTCGATATGCGCCCTTTATTCCACTTTGGATGACTTGCAGTCAACATCCCTCCTCGCTCATTCTCCCACAGTACCAATCCTCTGGAATGACTGATCTTCCACCACACATCCTATCCCAATAGACGGCTCTAATGAACTCCGACGCTCCAGCCTTCAGGAGTTCTCCTACTTTCACTCTTCACTTTCCTTTCCTCTGGAGTACAAACTTTCAGAATCCACAATCTGCTAACGTGTGTCCCTTTCAGATCGACGGCCATGATTTACTTTGGTAATTCAGGCTTCGAGAATTTTGGCTTCCCTACTCTCATTTTCCTCCGGAGTGCTCTTCTCCAGGAGTACACGGATCTCTGTTGCATGTCCTTCCTCATATCGACGGTCTTGATGGACTCTACTACTTCATGACTTCGGGAGTTTTTCTCTTTTCTCCATGCAAATCTTCTATAGCTTTGCCTTCCAGACTCTCCAATCTATTGCCATGCATCCTCCCTAATACTGACGGTCAGATTCACTCTGTAGCTTTGGGACTTAAATGATTTTTCAACCACCTCATCTGAAATCTCTCGGAGTGTTGTTCCTCCAAAATCTCATATCTCACTCCTCGTGTCTCTTCCCAGCATCGAAGGCTAGGATCATCTATGGGCTTCAAAGCTTCAGTTGTCTCACACTCTTCTCATCCGAGAAATCATGAAGTACTTCCGCTCCAGAGTCTCAGATTTGTCGCCACCTATCTTCCCTTGGACGATAGACGGTCTTGATCCACTTCGGGACTTCGGCTATCCCTCTCTCCTATGTACTTAAAGAAAATTTAAAACTCATGCACTTGCCTCTGGATCTGATAGAGGTCGATCCACACACTCAGATATGGCGATAGTTGATATCTCCTCCTCGTGAGCTTCTGCTATCTCCCGAATTTTGGAAAACGAAAAGTGTTCAAAGTTTTAGGCCTCTAAACCTTCTTCTGCAAGCCTGATTATCTTGGGTCTCATCTTCGCTTTTGGGAACATTATCCCTCCTGAGCTTGAATGCTTTAAAACTCGAAGGGGCTTGTCCCTTCTTCTTCCTCAAAGGATTTATGTGCCCTCCTGGCACGTAGTGCTCGTCCTCCTGAGCTTTTCGAACTTGAAGCAAGTTCGTCTCTAGCGCACATCTTGCGTTAAATCTTCTGATCTTGTTTCTGGCTCGGACCTCGAAGTGTCTTGGTCTTCTGCTCCTCTCCGCTAAGAATTTGTGCTCAAAGGCACTATCCCTCCTGATCTTTTTAAAGTTGAAATAGATTACTTCTGCCACACTCTTGGTGTGTTCTTGTCTGAAAATCCTCATACCTCTTCAACACTTATAGAAGTGTTGGCCTAGTGCACGCCTTGCAAGTGTCTTCCTCCTGCTTCCTGAGATCCTTCAGGCTCACTGATGCATCTCCTGCATCCGCTCAATGCACACTTGAAAATGTCCTTTACCCAGAGTGTTCAGCAACTCTGGTTCCTTCAACCTCTCCCAACACTTCAAAATGTGTTGGTCTTGTGCACTCTTTGCACATTCTCAAGGCACTCCTTGTTGATCATTTTCTCTATATTGTTCAGCAAATTTGAAGTATCTCTCTTTTCTGTCTACCAAAGTGTTTAGTAACTCTGGGGTGTCTTCTCTCTAACACTTCTCCCTTTGAACTCAAAACATAGTTCTCTTGTGCACTCCTTGCACCTGCTCAATTCCCTCTTGGAAGATCTTCACATAGTATTCAACAACTTTGTCTTTTGTTCTTTCTCCTACACAGTTCCTCCTCAAAGGTGTTCAGCAACCTTGAGGATCCCCTTGAGTCTATAAATTTTCAGGTGTTCCCTCCTAGAACGTTCTTCTCTAACTCGTAAGAGTTCATATGCGCACTCCTTACATTGGCTATAGAGTTTTCAATACCCTGTTGTGCACTCCTTTCACAACCTAAAGAACCCAGAACAACTCAATGAACTCGCAAACAAATAGTGAATTCTATATTTACCCTACAGATGAAACCTATCTCATACATATACAACATACATTCATAAACACTCACAGATAATCATTCATAAAACACATAAACACATAGAAAACTCATAGGTAGGAAAAATTGCTCTCTTTGTATTAATATGAATGTCTATTTACAATGTATACAAAATATCGGACTGCAACAAAGTCTCAGCTCTCTCCTTGGCTTAAAAATGGTTTTCTCTTATCAACCTTCAGCAGCTCTACCACTCTCAACCAAATTGCAACAACCTCTACTAGGAATATTTTACAAAGCTTTATACAAGAGGGGACTCCTTGAGTATTTTCCTCCAACTACTCTAGTGGTGTCTAATCAACATTTACAATGCCTGTCTACTGAGGCAGATTACATTGAATGAACATCTAGTCAGAATTAGATCTAGATCAACCCATTGTCAGCCATTAAAGATGACCTCATCTACTTATTGTACAAAGGCATCAACTCATCTCTTTCATCCTTACAACATTTAATTACTTTAATTACATTTAAAAATTTAAATTGAGGGAAAAAGGGAGGGTTGGAGCCTCTCCCCTCCTTGAATGTGCTTTGATGTGATGGAATGTTGGTGCGTTGATGGGGTAGAAAGGATGTTACAACATCATACTCCACTGCTGGTAAAATCATGATCTCATTACTCATGGCTCCCGTTCCTCCATTTTTTAAATCCCCATGGATCCCAAACTCTCCTTTGGAATTGTCCACCTTCTCCTCTGATATGTTGTTGTTGTTGTTGTTGATTCCCTGTTGTTGTGGCAGGCTCTCCTTTGTTCATCTTCCTCCTGCTAATAGTATTCACTGTTGACCTCAAAATCATCCTTCTTATCTCATCTACTACCTCCTCCAGCTACTATGTTGGTCAGCTTCTGTCATGCAGACTCGCTTGTTGCACTTCCTCCTTGTCAATGGGTAGATCAACTTGATCTCCCCTGTTATTTTCTTCTTCTGTGACTTTGATTTTCCACTTCCCTGCACATTCAAATTTTGTAGCCTCCTTACTGGAATTTTTTCTAGCCATCTCCTCTAACAGCTCACCTTCTACCAGTTATGCAGTTGGTACACTCCCAGCTTCTTCCAATTGTTCCACATGCTAGCATGTTCCTCCATCTGTTTCCAACTTAGTCGGTTGGATGTGCATGCTTTGCACTATCACCCTTCTCTCCAGGGCTTCCAGTTCTTCACACAAATCAGCAAAGTCAATGTTGTTTGCTTCCTCTTCTACTGCAGGCTCCAGTGTTGCAGTCATCTCTTGTTCAGCTTCTTGGCTGAAATTTCCGAGCCATTCCTATGAATTCTATTCTTCTTCTACTGGGGAAGACTTCAGTATCTGCTCCTTCTCCTCCTCTATGAAATTTCTTTTTGGTTGTCTTTTCTCTTCTTCTGCACCTGAACTTTGTGCACTGGCCTCAACTGTGTTTCTTGGCAGGAATATTTGAATTCCCCCAATGATCAAAATGCTTCTCTGATACTCCTCTTTCAACACCCCTTGTTGATCTAAAATCCTAGATGAGTTCATGAGACTCTTAGACAGTCTCATCTCTTCCCCTTTTCCCACCTGGAAATCTGGGATTTCTCCTCTGCCCTATTGGTATTCTATGAGATCAATTGATCTCATCTCATTGCCCAACTAGAAATTTGAATTTTCATCACTTCCCTCTTGGAAGTTCACAAGATCCTCCATTGATCTCATCTCATTTCCCACCTGGAAACCTGAAAATTCATCACTTCCCTCCTAGCAGTCTACGAGATCTCTACTTGATCTCCTCTCCTCATCACTAAAGTTTTCTCCTACTTCTGGCTCACAGATGTGAACCACTTTCCCTGTGCCACTTAGGGTTTCAGTTTCCCTCAACCATATCCTCAACACATGTAGTTGCCTTATGGCCAACAACTCTTAGACATGCCACCTTGCTCTCCTCTTCAAGGGCCATTCATACCTCCAGCGTGCCTTGGATTCCTGTTGCATCTTCAATGTTAGCCTATTCATTTATGCTCTGATTTCCCTGAGCTCTTTGTCCATTTCTTCTTTGACTTTCTTCTTGGGGTATCCTCTTCGACCATGCTCATGGCCTTCAGTATCCATCTCCTTTCTCTGCCTTCATCCCTCCTGGTTGTCTGTTATTCACTCGGCAACTGAGAGTGTCTCCAGCTTCTCCTACATCTTACCTAGGTATTTGCTTGAATGTTGCACTCTTACAAGAAATCACACATAGAGCATCAATACCCTGCCTCCTCCTTCACCTGCTTTCTACATGTGAATCCTCTAATACTACTTGATGATATTGGGCTATCTCCTTTGTCTCCTACTTTGCCTACGATATGCAAATAAAATCAAGCTCTGATACCACTTTAATGCAACCCCCCTTCTCTCCCAAGGGATGCATGACCTCCCTGTCAAGGATCTTTGAATTCCTGAGCTAGAACATCTCTTCGACCCCCTGCTGGAACCCAAATCAAGTTAACACAGACCCCTTTTCTCCTTAGGCATAGGTCCTATGGAACCCGTGGGCCCTCTTCCTAGTGCTCTTGGAAACTTTAAACTGGTGGGTGCTAGCTCCTTCCGCTAAGCCCCTCTCCTCATATGACCTCAGGTGGTGACCTGGGGCTAAACCTCGAAAGGCACTTTAGAGCTATGAGTTCTAGGTGTTTTCTCCTTACCCTCCGGCCAATTCCTCTCGAGTGCTTCGTACCCAGTGTTACAGATCGAGTGCCACGTGCTCGACCTGATCAATGGTCTATATGTGTCCTTTATTCCACTTTGGATGACTTACAGTCAACGTCCCTCCTCACTCATTCTCCTGGAGTACCAATCCTCCGGAGTGAGGGATCTTCTGCCATGCGTCCTATCCCAATGGACGACTCTGATGAACTCTGGCACTCTGAACTTAAGGATTTCTCATGCTTTCACTCTTCACTTTACTTTCCTCTGGAGTACATACTTTCAGACTCCACTATCTACTAACGCATCTCCCGTTCAGATCGACAACCACGATTTACTTCGATAATTCAGGCTTTAGGATTTTTGGATTCCCTACTCTCGTTTTCCTTCAGAGTGCTCTTCTCCTAGAGTACATGGATCCCTGTTGTGTGTCCTTCCTAAGATCAACGGCCTTGATGGACTTCGCTACTTCGCGACTTTAGGAGTTTTTCTCTTTTCTCCGTGAAAATATTCTGGAGATTTGCTTCCCGGACTCTCTAATCTACTGCCACGTATCCTCCCTGATACTAATGGTCAAATTTAGTCCACAGCTCCGGGACTTTGGAGATTTTGCAACCACCTCATATGAAATCTCCCGGAGTGTTATTCCTCTGGAGTCTCAGATCTCACTCCATGTGTCCCTTCCCAGAATCGATGGCTAGGATCAACTCTGGGCTTCGTAGCTTCAGTTGTCTCACACTCTTCTCATCCGGGAACTCCCAGAGTACTTCTGCTCTGGAGTCTCAGATTTGTCACCACCTGTCTTGCCTTGGATGAAGGACGGTCCCAATCCACTTTGGGAATCTGGGACTTCGTTTATCCCACTCTCTTGTGTACTTAAAGAAAATTTAAAACTCATGCACTTACCTCTGGATCTGACGGATGTCGATCCACATGCTCAAACCCAGCGGTAGTTGTTAGATCCTCCTCTTGAGCTTCTGCGATCTCCCTAATTTGGGAAAATGACAAGTGTTAAGAGGTTTCAACCTTTGAACCTTCTCCTGTGAGCCCAATAATCTTGGGTCTCGTCTTCACTTCTGGGAACGTTATCCCTCTTGATCTTGAATGATTTAAAACTCAAAGGGGCTAGGCCCTTCTTCTTCCTCAAAGGATTTATGCGCTCTCTTGGCACTTAGTGCTCATCCTCCTGATATTTTTGAACTTGAAGCAAGTTTGTCTCTGGCACACACCTTGAGCTAACTCTCCTAAGCTTGTTTGTGGCTCAAACCTCTAAGTGTCTCGGCCTTCTTCTCCTCTCCGCTGATAATTTGTACACAAAGGCACTATCCCTCCTGAGCTTTGTAAAGTTTAAATACTTTACTTCTAGCACACTCCTCCTACGTTCTTATCTGAAAATCCTCATACCTCTTCAACACTTATAGAAGTGTTGGCCTAGTGCATGCCTTGCACGGGTCTTTCTCCTGCTTCCTAATATCCTTCAAGCTCGTTGATGCATCTCCTGCATCCACTCAATGCACACTTGCAAAGATCCTTTTCCCAGAGTGTTCATCAACTCTAGTTCCTTCAACCTCTCCCAACACTTCATAATGTGTTGGTCCTGTGCACTCTTTGCACTTGATTAAGGAACTCCTTGCTGAGCCTTTTATCCAAAGTGTTTAGAAACTCTGAAGTATCTCTCATGTTTTTCTACCAGAGTGTTCAGTAACTCTAGGGTGTCTTCTCTCTAACACTTCTCCCTTTGAACTCAAAACAAAGTTCTCTTGTGCACTCCTTTCACCTGCTTAATTCCCTTCTGGAAGAGATTCAGAGAGTATTCAATAACTTTGTATTATGTGCCTTCTCCTACATAGTTCCTCCTCAAAGGTGTTCATCAACCTTGAGGATCCCCTTAAGTCTGTAAATGTTCTGGTGTACCCTCCTGGCACATTCTTCTTTGACTCGTAATAGTTCAGATGTGCACTCCTTGTGTTGGCTACAGAGTTTTCAATACTCTGTTGTGCACTCCTTTCACAACCTAAAGAACCCATAACAACTCAATGAACTTGCAAACAAATGGTGAATTATATATTTACCTGGCATATGAAACCTATCTCATACATCTACAACATACATTCATAAACACCCACAGATAATCATTCATAAAACACATAAACACATAGAAAACTCATAGGCAGGAAAAATTGCTCTCTTTGTATTAATATGAATGTGTGTTTACAATGTGTACAAAAGATTGTACTGCAACAGATTCTTGGCTCTCTCCTTGGATTAAAAATGGTTTTCTCTTATCAACCTTCAGCATCTCTACCACTTTCAGCCAAATTTCAACAACCTCTATTGGGCATATTTTACAAATCTTTATACAAGAGGGGGCTCCTTGAGTCTTTCCCTCCAACTATTCTAGTGGTGTCTAATCACCATTTACAATGCCTATCTACTGAGGAAGATTACATTGAATGAACATATAGTCTAAATCGTATCTATATCAACCCATTGTCAGCCATTAAATGTGACCTCATCTACTTCTTGTACAAAGGCATCAACTCGTCTCTTCTAGCCTTACAACATTTAATTGCTTTAATTACATTTAAAATTTTAAATCGAGGGGAAAATGAGAGGGTCAGTGCCTCTCCCCTCCTTAAATGTGCTTTGATGTGCTGGAAGGTTGGCACGTTGTTGAGGTGGAAAGGATTCTCCTGCATCATTTCGGCCAATAGAAATGTCATTGCAGCACTACCACTATTATTTCCACACCGAAGTGTCCTACCACCTGATTGTAGTGGGATTCCAAAATAATATTTGCATGCTTGCTTGATGGAATGGATAGATGGCCTAGATGGCACAACATCTCATCCTGAAGATGGAAATTAGTGATAGTTTTGTTTGCGCCCAACATCTAGTAGGTGTTGGCAAATTCAGGATCTGTCCCATAGAGGTGGGGGCATCTGGAGGTGTCGTGGCCGCAAGAAACGATCATTGTGGTGAGTGTCGTGACTGCAGTTCGGCTGAAGCAATCAGTGACTCAGTTGGTACTTCCTTTTTTATAATTGATGTTGAGGTGGAACTATTGCAATTATATAGACCACTTATGATGGTAGTCATTCTGAAATTTTTCTTGTGTCTACATGAACTACAACAGCTTATGATCAATGTGGATGATTGTCTCCTTCCCTAGAATGTAATTCCTCCACTGGAATCAGGCTTGCACAATGGAGTACATTTAATTTTTGTAAGTAGGGTACTTACAGACATCATTTGATAGTGTCTCACTATGATAGGCCACGGGGTGGTTGTGTTGAGTGATGATTGCACCCACACCATAGTCTGAAGCATATGTCTCGATCTCAAAGAGATTTTGTTGGTCAGGTAATGAAATCCCTAAGGCGAAGCACAAGCACTACTTCATATCATCGAACACTTTCTATTGGGACAGGCCCCACACAAAGTTTTCCTTACCACCACCCATGGTTATTTTGTTGAGGGCCCATGCAATATGGGAGAATGCCAACAAGAACCTTCGATAGAAATTGGCAAGGCCTAAGAAGATCTGAAGCTTAGTGAGTGTGGATGGGGCTGGCCAGTCACGGATGACTTGGATCTTGGCTAGATCAACATGCATACCATGCAAATCAACAACATATCCTAGGTATTGGACCCTATCCATGCCGAAGGAGCATTTTTCCAAGTTGCAATATAGCTTGTGTTGTCGCAGAGTGTGTAGAACCTATTGAATATGTTGCAAGTGTTCTTCCCAAGTCTTGTTGTAGACAAGGATGTCACCCAGATACACCACCACAAAATAATTAGTAAAAGGCTGCATGATATCATCCATCATCCTCATGAAACTTGTTGGGGCATTTTTCAAACCAAAGGGCATGACCAACCATTCAAAAAGACCTTCTTTGACTTGAAGGCAGTTTTCCATATTATTGAAGTATTTGGCCCCCTTGAGTTGATCAAGGAGATTGTCAATTTGGGGAATCGGGTATCATTTCCTGACTGTGATTTTATTTAGGGCTTGGTAATCAATGTAAAGTTGCCAAGTCTCATATTTCTTCTTCATCAGCATGATTGGGCTTCCACAAGGTGATGATTTGGGTCGGATGTGCCCCTTGTGGAGAAGTTATTGGATCTTACGGTTGATATCCTCATTTTCTAACAGAGAGAGGTGATAGACTGGCCCATTGGGTAGCGGTGCATCGGGGATCAGATCGATGGGATTCTTGACCTAACACTGCAAAGGTACCCCAGTAGGTGATGAGAAGATTTCTTTGTATTCTTCCACAACCTTATCCAATTTATTCTACTGCATGGAGAGGTCATTCATGGAGGCTATGGATTTGGTTGCAACCTTTCACTCACTCTGAGAGCGAATCATGAAGAAGACAAAATTCTTGGCCTAAGAAATGACCTTCCTGCATTTCTTGGCAGAGATCAAGGAAATAGCACTAGGTGGGATTACCTCGGGTGTCCTATACAATTTCTTGATCAAAGTAATAACAACACTATGAGTCCTAGACTCAGATACAACATGATGTTTCCATAAATAAGGTTGTCCCAAAAGAACATCACAAACTTCAAGGGGATAAACATCATGCAATACCTCATCTTTTAATGGATTTATGTCGTATGACAAGTGACATTGTTGGCTGACGCGAAGATCACTTCCTTGACGGAGCCACCTGATGGCGTAGGGCTGTAGGTGTGATGTTGTTAGAAGGGCTAGCTTCTTGATGACCTCTATTGAGATGAGGTTATTATGGCTTATTCTATCAACGATGAATTGTAGAAGAGTGCCTTTTACCCACATCTGTGAATGAAAGAGGCGCTCTCCTTCCTATGGATCATCAGGCTCACTGGGATGGATCTTGGTGGTAGCAACGGTGGCACTAGGTTCTGCGTCAACGATTTTTCTCCCCTTTTCTAGTTCTGACTTAGAGTCGGAACCCAAATATGATTCATAGGCTTTTACCTCAACCACCAAGGACTGCTTTGAGCAGCAATCGGCAATGTTATGCCAAGGGCACTTTTGGAAGTCGCACCACTTCCTGGTATCTTTCTTCATCTTCCCATTGTCCTTTTGTTCTTGCGGCTTGGACTGGTTGTCCTAAGGATGCCCATATTTTTTTTGTCATTTGTTCTGTGAGTTGGGGCTTCCCTTGCTCTACTTCTTCTCTGATGGGTTCCCAGACCCAAACTGTCGTGTCTTTTGTTTCATCTTCTGCTCGATTTTGACAGCATATCGATAGGCCACACCCAAGAATAAGATTTCCAAAAACTCCATTTTTATCTATATGTATTTATGCATACCATCGCAGTACTTGAGCACCATATTTCACTTAGAATATTTGATACCCATATTGGTGCACAAGGCATGGAAGACATTGGTGAACTCTAGCACTATTTGGTCTCTTTCGTACCATAGTGTGGTCCATATTGTATACAATTCATTATAACTTCCAACAAGGTAGTATTGTTCCTTAATAGCATCCCTCAAGGAACCCCAAGTGGGTGCAACTGAAAATAATGTGGATCCCTCTATTTCCTTTTGCTCACAGAAAGTCTCCCACTAATCTTTGACATGGGGGATGACCTTAAGGAGTTCAAATGTAATATTTTCTCTATCAAAAAAAGTTTTGGACAAAAAATACCCTTCTATAAGGTTTAACCATTTATCTACGACATTCGCATCTATTTGACCTTCAAATATAGGAATATCAAAATTTATTTGTACCTTGAAGGGGGTGGTGTCTCTGCTTGAGGTGGATGTGTTGCTTGTCGATAGTTGTTGAACGATTTGTGAAAATTTTTCCATCATCTCGTTCCTATGTCACTTAAGGGATTCCTCGAGCAACATTTTGAAATGATCTCTTGTCCCGTTGTATTTATTTTTGCCATCCATGGATGGTTTCTTGGGCATGTGAGAGAATTTTTCCTAAAGAGAAACAAGCTTGAGACCCAACTCTCTATACCCAAGCTTGAGACTTTGGCTATCGTTGAGGTGCTTGATCACAAAAAAGTATCGTTTAGGCCCTCAAAATGGCCCCGAAAGTTTAGGAACCAAAAAACTGCTAAAAATAGTAAGTTGCCAAAAACTTGTTTTGAGCCAGTTGGACAAGGTGGGTGGCCACCGAGATCCTCCTGGATCAAATTAGACCAGCTCTAATTGTTGAACCATTGAAATTTTCTAAGCCATATTGAATTGAACAATGTAAACTTTGTAAAGCATTACTAAATTTCACCCTTTGCTAATAAACATCATGGAAGCACAAAAAATTGATTTTATTCTTGAAAATGGATTAATCTCCTAAACAACAATCAATTTATTCCTTTAAAACTCTCAAATGAGTGTCCAACAGCTATATACTACCTGCTCTAACCCATTTTTCATCCTAGTAAGTTGAGATTTAATCTTTCTCTAACCCCTCATTCTACCCTTTGCACATGTGATCCATTTTCCAGTGATATTTTGTGTTCATTCCTTAAATACGCTTCCAAAAGAACGACTTCCTCCCTGATACCAGACCTTCCTGAAGCCTGAACACGCAATAGTAGACCAAATCGAAGCTTCCTCCCTATTATCAAACCCACCCAAATATTGATGAAGCAATAGTAAACCAAATCCCAACTTCCTCATGTTATCAAACCTAGTCAAAGCTCGAAAATGAAGCAATAGTAACCAAATCACCAACTTCCTCCTGTTATGAAACCCGCTCAAAGATCAAAAAAGGAATAGTAAACCAAATCAACCCGACCTTTGATTGCACAGTTTGGAATTTGAATTTTTTTTTAATAAAAATCATTTAATATCGAATAAGACAAATAAGAAATAAGAGAAATACAAAAAGAAATTACTAATAAGGAAAATGGAACATATGACATTTATTGAGAAGACGGGTGAAAAAATATGGATATTCTATACAAGGACAAGCATTGTTTTTTCCCAAAAAAGTATGAGAGAACAATAATATTATTTTATTAAAAAGTGGCAAAGGAGATTTATTGTGAGTACTTTGTGTATTGGTTTTAAAAGTATTCATAGTATTACCATGGTTAACTCTAGGTTTCCATCCACCATTAAAAATGTGACAACTCACCATCTTTAACTCAAACAATGCCAAGTCATCCCTAGGGGATTATGTCAAACAATACCAAGTCATCCCTAGGAGATTATGTCAAACAATGCCAAGTAATCCCTAGGGGATTGTGATTGGTTCTTATAAAGTTGATTTCGGTGGTACATTTTCTTCTTTGAGTCCATTTTTTACCTCAAAATTCCCCTAATGATCCTAAATGGATCACTATAAAAAAATTCATATATTTTGGCACTTTTCTTAGTGGAAAAATTGGAGCAATTCAAATGTAGAGCCCATTTCATGGGCATGTCCTGCTTTAGTGTTTTGGAGTCTTAAAAATTTTAGATCTTGTTTGGGGCACTAAACAACCATTTTTTGGTAAAAACATTATGGACAAGTTCCCAACCTTTTAACATTTGTTAGAATATGATGGATGTGCTCCTTTTACCATAGACAATATCTCTATTGTCACCCAACCATAGGCCGAAGCCACCCTCCGAGCACCTTAACCTTGACACAGAATCACTCCAGAAGAAAACCCTAGGCTAGATAGCCAAACAAAGGGTGGCGCACCTTTCTCCAAGGATAGCGCACCAAACAAGAGCTGATCAGATAGTCCAAACCATAACCAAGAGATAGTCCAAGCCAAAACGTAATATGCTAGCTGCAACAGCTGCAACAAAATCTCTCTTCCAGACTTGCGCACAAAACTGGCTAACTGCAGTGTGCACAAGTGAGCTCTGTAGTTCTGAGAATGCCTGCTAGAATGAAGACTGGCCTCCTATATTTATACAAATTCAGGCTAACTGCCTGGGTTGACTTCTCATTCTGGATACCTATTTACTCAGTATATATTATTTATTTTGGTCGACTTCTTCTCTTGGAGGCTAATAACCTAATACAAATTATCCTCTTGAGTCAACTTTTCTTCTAGGGTTATTAGCCAACTCATTAGGATTTCTTCTTGCTTCCCGGAATATTCTATTCTTGTTAGGTTTACACGTGGAGGTAAATACCTCCCGCAGCTACCACGATATCAACACTCCCTCCTAACTAGGGAGGTATTGAAGACAATGGTCTTGAGAAAAAACATGCCATTGAATCAGTAGCATCATCATAGTCGTACAGACTATCTCAAGATTAGATCATGAGCACCGTCATCACTATCAATATCATCAACTGCATCATCTCTCGAAACCATACTCCATCTAAGTAATCAAACATGATGCTGGATAAGTCACTCACTCCATAGAGTGACACAAGAACCATTCTTCTAATCCGGAAACATGTCCTAGAAGAATAAATGTCCTGAATCATTTTTCGTCTGGGAAATCTTTGTCCATTGATCATCCATCTAGCTGATAATAATTTCCAACACTGTTGATAGTCTTCAAGGAAATTTGAACAATATCATTCAATAGAACAAAATTGTGTCTATCCATAGTAGTACACAACTATGATCCAGTGGTACACTACCACACCAAGTAGCACACCGGTACTTGATCATTGACATATAGTCACAAACAATGGAACACATCCACCACAGTAGCATACATCTACTGTCTAGAGACATACAGTCTTCATAACAATCATCTGATATCAACCTGCACATAAACAATGTTATGATATAAATTGAATCATCTGGGCCATTCTTCCACTCACATCTGTGAGATCTGGAAGAGCATCTGCCTTAAGAAGTTCAAAGATCAATGATGAGCTATCTGGACTATTCTTCTCAAGCAAGGAAG
This sequence comes from Picea engelmannii, assembly GCA_009831015.1. Taxonomy (NCBI): domain Eukaryota; kingdom Viridiplantae; phylum Streptophyta; class Pinopsida; order Pinales; family Pinaceae; genus Picea; species Picea engelmannii. The sequence goes on from ML795854.1 coordinate 228,448, forward strand.
AATAATTGTCCTAATTTTTTAGCCTGGACCATTCCCCACCCTGGGCCATTCCTCCGGCACTAAAGAAAGTGCAACCTGGAGAGAATGAGTCTGCCTTAGGGAATGCCCATCCCTGATTACTAAACCTGGACCATTCCCCACCCTGGGCCATTCCTCCGGCACTAAACAATGTGCAACCTGGAGAGAATGAATTTTCCCTAAGGAATGATTGTCCGGACCATTTCCTAAGGAAATGACTATCTTGCACCAACCTCCAAAATGGATCATTCTTCGAAACTGCTCACAACTATGAGCTTCGAAAGAATGATTGTCTGGCGAGGCGGGTCAGTCTTCTTGAGTAACCCTCAAGAAGAGAGACTGTCCTAGACCATTCCCCATGTTAACCACAATGGGAAATCATTGTCTATGGTACATCAACAATCCATCGAACCATTTTCATTACAAAATTGATCATTCGATCTGGACCATTTTCCAAACTGAAAAATGTCTGTCCGTCAGAAATCTCAAACCACTTTCCGAACTGGAAAGGAACTTCTCATCCTGGACCATTTTTCGAACTGAAAAATGATTTTCCATAAATCAATAACACATCAATGCTCCCTCCCAACCTGGGAGTCATTTCTTCCTTTTTCAATATGGAAGTCATCTCCACGAGATCCAACTTGAGTACACAAACTCTTTCATCTTGGATAGAGGTTTTACCAAAATGTTTGCTTATCTGCTCATCTATGGAGATATATATATATTGGAGAACCACTTCTCTTTTCTGGACTTCATCATGGAGAATGTAATGTTTGATCTCAAAGTAATTTGGTCTTTCTGGAACACTGGTTTTCTCTAAAGGCTTCATATAGCTTTGATCAATATAGTGTGTCATTATTGGATTCATCTTTTGTTCCCCATTAGCTCATAACATCGTGGCAAGGCTTAAACTGGAACATGTCCATGTGGCACTTCTTATGTCATCGTGAGACCTTTGTCATGGATTGGCAATCCATCATCCTGATCTTCTGAGTAATCATCTCAATACAATATCTTTTTTATAGAGAGTCTTCACCACGCTTTTGTTGTGCATTGGAGGTTCTCCACCAAGTTGTCTTCTACCATTTTCATACAAGGGTCTCTTTCCGGTATGCCTCAAAGCATTGAGGTTTCTCTACATACGCTCTTTGTTCAATTATTCTGGAGAACAGTCTTTGCATTCATATGATGTCAATTCCAAACTATGGATATTGTGGACAATATAATGGCTCATGTAGAGATATATATGGTTTTTGGGAACAAGTAATCATCATAGTCTTCTCCCTCCATCTGGGAAAACCTCTAGTTCTAGATATTGCAATGCTTACATTCATAAGTATTTCATACATTGTTCTTCATCACAACTTTTAGTACCTCTGCTTGATTTCTTTTAGTGAGTTCATATCAGGCTGGTAATATTGTGATTCTTGATACAATGACTGGTTGTTTTGGCTTCTCTTTATTTCTTGGAATCTTCATGTTCTTCCTCATGCTTCTCTTTAGATCTTGGGTCCATGGAGTTTTCTATAGATTCCATGCTTTGAAGATACCAGCTTCTTCCTTTTATTGTAGGATCGTGGATGTGGATGGACAACCAGGGATATCTTAAGACTTATTTTCGAAGAGAGCTTCTTCTGAAGTCAAACTGAACACGTATTTCTTTTTATGGCTGCTACCATGGATATATACTTCATCATCTTCATAGGATTAGCTCCCTCCTAAACCTTGCTTCATGTATGAGTGCATGTTTTTCTTTTATATAATTGGCTCCCTCCATCTAACATAATCCATGCTTTCGTCTGCATTCTTATTTCCTTCTATAAGGTGTCATAAGTCTTTCTCCAATTTCTTCTTGATTGTTGATTTCGGCTTATCTTGCAGTTGTTACTTATGTAATAACTTCCACATGATTTGTTTGACGTACTTCATTCTTTTCATGTGTATTCTCTGACATGTAGTCATAATGATAGCAATCATTATCTTGTTGTTCTTTCATAGGTATAGGAACATATTATCTTCTAATATATGTATAGAGACTATGCAAACAAGATATGCACAAGAACTATGAAAAATAGTGTTACCTTGTCTTTAGAGGAAGAAACCTTCTTTATCTTGCTTGGCTTTCTTTGAGGATTCCCTTTCTTCGAAAATTGATGCTTCATGTGTTTCCTTTTGTTTCTTTAACTCGGGACAATTATTCTTGTAGTGACCATACTTTTTACAATTGAAGCATTGTATCCTTGACATATATTTCTCTTGATTTGTTTTCTTCCTGGAGCCAAACTTCTTTTTGTTCCTGAAATCCTTGAACCTTTCTATGAAAGCTTGATCATCGTACTTCTTTTGGGGTTTCTTTATTTTTTGCACTAATCCTTGATTCTTCTTTAGCACAACAAGTCCAAAGTTCTTCAAATGTAGGATACTCCTTCCTTGTGTTCATGGTTGCGGAAAATGCATCCGACGTCTTGGGAAGACCATTGAGTACTATGTTTACCAATTCCTTCTCTGAAATGATCTCTTCAATAGCTTGTAGTTGATCTCTTAACTTAGATATTCTCACAAAGTATGATGTTATGTTGTCATCATCATTCATCTTCATGTCACGGAGCTCATTCTTCAGACTCATTACTTGTCCAATGTTTCTGACTGAGAAGAGGTTTGTTAGGTCATCATACATCTTCTTCGATGAATCAAGATGGGAGATGTAGGGTATCAAGTGGTCTTTTATAGAGTCCACTATGATACTCATGGTGTTGATGTCATCATCTTTGAACTTCTCCATAATTGCAACGTTCTGCGGTTCCTTCTCTTTACCTTCTTCAAATTCTGCTTCCACGATCTTTCCTTTCACGATATCCAACACTTTATTCTTGGAAAGGATGAGGTCAATCCTTGTCTTCCATGCTCTGAAGTTAGAATCTCCATCTAACTTGTTTTCTGACTTCATAGAGTAAGTAATGGTTTCTTTGACTTGGTCAACCCTAGATTTGACCAAAAACTCAAACTTGATGTCTTGACTTGCTAAGAGTACCAGGAGATGTGTTAGACTAGGATGCACTAGTCTATCTGGAAATTAGGTCAATCCCTTCACTTAGGGTGCCTCAACGAGAGGTTTAGGGTTTTTGGAACTACTCCTGCTAGTAACCCTAGCTGGAGTGCTTTGGTGACTGCTCCTGCTAGAAACCCTAGTGGCAGTTCTTTCAATGAGATTAATATCCTTATGGCTATGCTCCCTTCCAGTGGTTATATTGAATGAAGGAGGGGTGGGCCCATAACCTGTTAGAATATGATGCATTTTCTCATTTTACCATAGACAATATCTCTATTGTCACCCAACCATAGGCCAAAGCCACCCTCCGAGCACCTTAACCTTGACAAAGAATCAGTCCAGAAGCAAACCCTAGGCTAGATATCCAAACAAAGGGTGGCGCACATTTCTCCAAGGATAGCACACAAAACAAGAGCTTATCAGATAGTCCAAACCATAACCAAGAGATAGTCCAAGACAAAACATAATATGCTAGCTGCAACAGCTGCAACGGCAGCTCTCCTCCAGACTTGCGCACAAAACTGGCTAACTGCAGTGCGCACAAGTGAGCTCTACAATTCTAAGAATTCCCGCCAGAATGAAGATTGACCTCCTCTATTTATACTAATTCTGGCTAACTGCTTGGGCCGACTTCTCATTCTGGGTACCTATTTACTCAGTATATATTATTTCTTTTGGCGGACTTCTTCTCTTGGAGGCTAATAACCCAATACAAATTATCCTCTTGAGCTGACTTGTCTTCTAGGGTTATTATCCAACTCATTAGGGTTTCTTCTTGCTTCCCAAAATATTCTATTCTCGTTAGGTTTACACGTGGAGGTAAATACCTCCCGCAACTACCACAATATCAACAACGTTTTCCTAAACAATGAGAGATTTCCAATGGTTCAAATATCACCTCAACCAAAGTTCATATCAGGGACTTATGTGTCGTGTAAGTTGACCTATGTTGTTGACCACCATGATTATCGAGTGGATGTCATTTCATCTCCTGTTACTCACACATGTGGGGCTATTCATGTGTGGACTTTCAAGAAGATTCTAGAAAGTCCAAAACTTCAACCCTAATTGGGAGTTGAGGCATGAAAAAACCCTAACCCTAATCCTATATGGTTGTTAGGACATGTTAAATATTGGGCCACCAGGAAAGGAAAGGATTCTAATTCTTGGTGCATTAATTACCGTTCCATAATTTCGCAAAGAAAGGGAGTGGGATAATGGAGAAAAATAGAGAAAGTATAAGACCCTGTAGCAACCAATTTATAGGCCATAATGTCAATGGAAACTCGATAGTGAGTTCTTCTTTGTATTTTTCGTTTTCATATCTAATAAGCAAAGAGAAAGGTATAGTCCTCACCTTCTATCTAGGTTCTCCCATATTGGTTTTCCCAACATACATCTTGTGTTCATTATATGGATGGTGTGGTATTTTGTTTTAGCTTCTTTTATTTTAGTCTGAGTTTATTTTAGTATTTATAGCACTAAGCTAAGAATATTAAATATTAATATCAGTAAAACACTACATGACAAAGAGATTGCATAAAATTATAACCTTTGTTGTGACAGGTTGTTCCAATGGGATATCCACAACAATTTTCAGATCAAACATAGTACATTATCTCCACATATTGACTCATCAAAAAAAGTACCATAATTATAACATCATTATCCATCAATTTAGTGCAATAGTGATTTCTACAAAAATCTACCAATCAATCAATCGAAAAGAATAAGGAGGATAATTGTATAATTGTAGATTTAATGATATACTTTCACATATTTAATAAGTCCTCAAACATCTATTGAAATAATCATATGACCATTAATCAATCCAATCACACTCAACCCTAGTATTTGGAATTGGTCCAAAAAATCTCCTCTTACATTCTTTTTTACAAAGACATATAAGAGTCACTACCAACAAACCAAGAATATCAACTCTTGTATGAATTCCTCTTACCTCCATGATGAGGATATCTATATGGAAAAGGACTATGTTCCTACTAAACAAAAGGTGCATGTTTTTATCCATGCTCAGTCAAAGGTCTAGTACAACCCTGCAAATCAACAATATTGTCATCTAAAGTAACAATGTCCAATTCTAGCATAACATCATCAATAAACTCAACAAAACCATCAAAAATTGGTTGTGTTTTCTACAACTGAGAAAGATGAATTCCAGTTGTGAGAAAGAAGACAACAGTAAAAGTAGAATATCCTCCACCTACTAATGAAGTATCATCATATCCAAGACCTACTCTAGTTGGTTTTATATTAGGCACAATCAAATCAACAACACCATGTCCATACTTTCCAATTCCTCCACTGATATACCCCATCTTACTCAAAGGTCAACACCCAACACCTTGAATATGTTTCTCAAGCTATAGAAAAATCATAGCAACAATAGCCAACAAGGCATGAGAAGAAGCCTCAAAATCAACCTTCGTACAAATATCAAGGCTACTGGCAATATAATAAGATGCATCAGTGTGAGCACTTGCAAGAAACAAAGTCTGAGAGGGGTCATAAGTCACACCATCAATCCTCTCAACAACATTCATATCATACTTCTTTAGAACAATCTACAATTTATCGACATCAAGTTCAAGACCATATGTGCAATTCAACAAACCTTAAATAGTCTTATCTTTCAGAGCCAATTGCATGGCATAGTCTCTCCTCAAATCCTAGTACTCGTCAAATAGCTAAACATTATCCACTTGGAGGGGAGAAACTTCCTCACAAAACTCATCAATAGAGGCCTATAATAAATTAGCCTCATTCTTCAATTGGGTATTGGTTTTCTCCAACCATTAATCGTATTCTTCAATCCTTCATACTCTATCTACAACTATCAAGCAATAGTAATCTACAAAGAAATAGCTTATTCACAAAGTCGATCATGAGATTCTTGTTAGGATATTTAGACACGTAGGAGTTATTTAAGATCTACTTGGCCTAATGTGTCGTTAGGTAAAAGTGTGTTTCTTAGTGTGTTTCTTTAGTATGCATTTGTAGTTAGGAAATCAAACGGTCACAATATGTTTCCGACATAGAGTGATCTGACGGTTCATACTCTCCTCGATCTTAATGGCCATTGATATGTGGCTTAACACCTGATTGGTCCATGATCTCTATTTAAAGAACATGGAGGTTCATTTTTCGATGATCGATTGTGAGAAACTCTCTTGTAAAATCTCTCTGTAATCTTTTTCTTTGCATTAATAAACTGCTCCAAGTGGTCGTGTTGGTTGGAGTCGTGGATGTTTCCCCGTAGGGGTTTTACCACATGAAAACATCAGTGTGTTGATATTTAATATGGTTATGTGAGTTGTTACTGAAGGTTTAATTCCTCTGTTGAAATACTTGTGTTGTCAAACATGGTATCAGAGCCTGTTTGAAGACCTGCTCCTGTTGTAGATCGAGATCGTGAAGTCAGTTTTCTCATATCCATTTTCTTTCATTTACGTACATTTCTAGGCTAAGAGGATTGTTCCATTGCGTCTAGAGCGCTTGTTTCAGTCAGGAACCCTTTTTTTTTCACTCTAAAAGGTTTATGTTTGCCCAAGAATAGGCCATTTCAGTCAAATCCGGAGGTATAAAGCCTGAATACGTATTTTTTAAAATTTTTGCAGAGTATCATTTTGGTTTTATTTTAGTTTTGTATCATTTATTTCTGGGTTTCTACTCTTTTAGATCTATGTATGCTCTTTTCCCCACACCCTGTGCGATCTCAGAAAATCAGAAACAAATAGTAAAAGGTGCATCTTCTGGGTAAGCTAACTGAGATCTAACTCTTTTCATCAAGAAGAAAAATTTGTTTCTTGTGTGAAAAGAGTTTTTTTTTAGCATGCTCTCCAAGGCCATCTTCAACAACAACAACAAAAACAACCCCAATCTTCTTCCTAAAAAATACAATATGTTTTGCTAGACCATTTGATTAAAAGTTACCTTATTAAGTAAGAGGTCTTGAGAGAGAGTTCAAATCTCTCTTTTGTTACTTTTTTTGAAAAAGTTCATGCTAAAATTGTAAAGTGTATTTCACTTCAAGTATAAAAGTGAATCACTATAAGTAGCTTTAATATTTTATTTTAGAGTTATTTATTTTGCATGCAATTTTTCTTTTATATAGCAACTTCATTGTAAAAGTGATCCCCACTTCTCTTTATAAAAGTGGGTCACTTCATAAAGCAGCTTACACGATCACGTGGTCCTTTGGTCATTGTTTATGTTTTTGTTTAAAAGGGCATAACTCTCACATCCAAAGTCCGTTTTCAATGTCGTTTTTTTTTAAAACCGCATAACTTTTCGAGATCTATCCATCCAAATCATCAGTTTCAGTTTTTAAATCCATATTATCTACATATTTAATATGGATTCTACAAGTAATCTCTTGCTTACCAGCACCAACTACTTCCAATGGGAATCTCATATGAAATATTTATTAAGAAGTAAAGGCTTGTACCAAATTACCTTGGGAAAGGAAAAATCACCCATTGATGATGATAAGAAATTCAACTAGGCTAATAGGAGTGAGGAAGCACGTGGACTAATCAGAATGTCCATCTCTCCTAATTTAAGGTTCCACCTTAAATAAATTGATGACCTCGAAGAAGCTTGGGAAAAGATTGAATCTATGTTTGGTAAACTCAATATTATTCTAGCACAACAGTTAGAAAATCAATTATTGACCTTAATTCCAAGTGATTTTTCTTGCCTTGGAGACTATATATCTAAGTTTAAAACACTCAGAATTTTATGTGAAGAATGTGAGATAAAAATGGAGGAAGAGCATTGCATATATCTTATTCTTTCTAAGCTAGGTAGTGCATATTCTTTGTTTGTATCTACATTTTATCCCATGAGAGAGGCTCTAGGAAAATATTATCAAAAACCCACTCATGAGTCCTTTTGTGTTGCTTTGATTAGAGAGGAAGATAAGCTTGTACAACTTGGAGTGATCAGCACTGCATGTACCTCCAACAAAGCCTTAGTTTCCCAGTAGAAATATAAACCCGAGTATCCCAAGAAGCAACATCCTCACTACAACAACAAACAACATAAGGGTCCCAAACCTGCTCAGACAACTTCAGCTCCTAATGGTGACAAAGGAGAAAAATATAAAAATAAGAAGACTGATAGACATTACAACTTTTGATAAAGATGGTCATGATGAGTCCAAATGTTTCAAGAAGATGGCAGCTTTAGAATCAGCAATGAAGAAGCACAACATCAGTATTGGTTATACTTATTCTTCTTCTTCTCATGGACATGCACTTTCCTCTTCTGGTTTCTCCTTCAATACAACTTCTACTTCTTATTCTTATGAGTGGCTTATTGATTCTGGAGAATCTTATCATATGGCTAAGGATAAAGACATATTTTCTTCTCTAAATGAATGTAACACCAAGAAAATATTTTTTGGTGATGATAGATCTCTTAGTGTTGTAGGATCTGGAATAGTTCAAGTGGATAATGGTCATTTCAATGATGTATTATGTGGTCCAAGTCTTTCTTGTAACCTTCTATCAGTATATCAAATCACTTTAGCCTTAAGAATGACTCTAGCATTGTTTTTCACCTTAAGAAATCTCTTTATGGTCTTAAGCAAGCTCCTTGAGCTTGGTATGCCAAAATGGACAGCTTTCTTATTGACAACGGATTCTCTAAATGCCATTCCGATCCTAATGTCTATACCAAGAAAGTAGGAATCCATCTCATAATCCTTGTCCTTTATGTTGATGACCTTATCCTTACTGGTAGTGACTCAAAAATTTTAAACCATGTGAAAACCAGCCTTAAGAAGAAATTTGAAATGACAGACTTAGGCTTTTTGCACTATTTCCTTGGCCTCCAAGTTTTGCAAACCAATGAAGGAAGTTTTCTTTCCCAATCTAAGTATGCTTGTGACCTTCTTCGTCGCTTTCACATGGATGATTGTAAACCAACCCCTTCTCCCTTCCATTCTGGAGTCAATCTTACTACCACGTGTACTTCTCCTGAAGTTGATGCCACCCTATATCGTCACTTAGTTGGTAGCCTCTTATACGTGACTCATACTCATCCCGATCTTTCCTTTGTTGTTGGTATTTTTGCTTGGTATATGCAAACACCCCATGAAATCCATTGGAAAGCAGCTAAAAGGATACTTCACTATGTTCGTGGTACAGTTCAGTTCAGGATACATTACAGTTCAGAGGGGACTCCTTTATTGGTTGGTTTCACTGATTTAGATTGGGCCGACGACCTTGATGATCAAAAGTATACTACAGGTTATGTTTTCAACCTTGGTTTAGGACTTATCACTTGGGCCTGTAAGAAACAACAGGCTATTCCACTTTCTTCAGATGAAGCAGAGTATCGAGCAGAAGTAAATGCAAGTCAGAAAGCCTTGTGGTTTCGACAGATCCTTTCAGAGTTTGGATTTGAGCAGCAGCATCCGACCAGCCTTTGGTGTGACAATCAGAGTGCCATCAAGCTCGCCAAAGACCCAGTTAAACATCAGCGCAGCAAGAACATCAAGCTACACATGCACTTCATCAAAAATATCATTCATGATCAAGTTATTAAAGTTCTCTTTTGCCCTACAGAAGATCAAGTTGCAAACATTTTCACAGAGTCTCTTACAGAAGCAAAGTTTTCCAAACTTTGATCTATGTTAGGAGTCTAGGAAGTTGTCATTAAGGGGGGATAGGCTCTAATGCCTCCTTCCTTCTCCTATTGTGTCACTGTTGTAAATCCTTCAATCCTATCCCAAGTTTTTCTTAAGGGGTGATGTTAGGATATTTAAACACTTAGGAGTCAGTTAAGATCTACTTGGTCTAATGTGTCGTTACGTAAAAGTGTGTTTCTTAGTGTGTTTTTTTAGTATGCATTAGTATGCATTTGTAGTTAGGAAATATGACGGTCGCGATATGTTTCCAACATAGAGTGATCTGACGGTTCATACTCTCCTCGATCTTAATGGCCATTGATTCGTGGCTTAACACCCGATTGGTCCATGATCTCTATTTAAAGATCATGGAGGGTCATTTTTTGATGATCAATTGTGAGAAAATATCTTGTAAAATCTCTCTGTAATCTTTTTCTTTGCATTAATAAACTTCTCCAAGTGGTCGCGTTGGTTGGAGCCGTGGATGTTTCCCCGTAGTGGTTTTACCACGTGAAAACATCGGTGTGTTGATCTTTGATATGGTTATGTGAGTGGTTACTGAAGGTGTTCGTCCTCTATTGGAATACCTGTGTTGTCGAACATTTTTTGTAAAGAAAGAACTCTCTTCTCATGGATTTCCTTCAATATCTTCAAATCCAGTGGTATATTATATTATTCTAGAATATAATATATCACTACCAAATTTATTCAAGAAAAACAATGCAACCAAAGGAATTGAACTTTGGTCTGCACTTTAGATACAAGTAAGAAAATTTACCATTCATCTACACAAGCATTAATCAATCAAATGAACATCATGTAGTTCCAAAACCCTAAATAAGAATCAACATGCATTGATCAATGCAATTGGGCTTCGGTCAATCCACTAACTACAAGCTAGAATCACTCTAATCTAGACAAACAACTTTATTTCTTTGTTATCTCGAGTCTATGGACACACCACGCTTATTCTCAAGCTTTGCCAATGACTAAACAGAACATAAGCTAAACTATAATTCAACTTTCTTATTGGCCTCTATACAAGATTCATCAAATAGCATTGAAGAAATATCTAATCAATTTGTAGTCAACCAATATGAGCAAGCAACCATGTAGCTCCAATCACAATGATATTCAATCAATTCATCCTTAAGTAGACCAAGGGCTCTAGCGATATACAACCTTGTACTAATCTACCATAACAATATATGACTAGTTATACTTCTCGATGACCATACATGAAATAGAGTAGAAATTGGCTTCCATTAGTGATCGACTATACCAAAGTCAACTATAGAAATCAACCTCAGTGGATCTGCAAACATACCAAAGCATTGGATCCAAATTTGTGTCAAGAAACTGATCACTACATCAATTGTCTCTTGTTTAGACAATGTATGGGTTAACTCTGTGATTTCATTGTTGTCTTGTACCATGCCTGCTCATCGGACATGCCCAACAAATATCCATGGCCTCAGTCAATCATACCAAGACTCAAATGTCACAATCTACTATTCCTTTACACAAAGGGTTTCTCCACAACATCCATGACTCCAAAGTCTTCATTTAACCATCCACCAATGGACTTAATCTTAATATAGAATGGAATCGTGGATTAGCTCCAAGTAGGTCGCTACTCTATTAAGCACTTAATTCAATCTTCAACTAGAAGAATGTATACATACAACAATATTACGGTAAATCGTCTTGGAAAAAAAAACTTCCCAAAATGAGTAAGGAAAGACTCAATGACATACATGCACAACAAAATTGCCAAAAAAACAATGCACATATCACCTAATTCTCATCAAAGGATGTGCCCAATAATATGCTTCACAAATTTGGTCAGGGAAAAGTAAACAATGCCATCTACAACAACAAGTTCGAATTGAGGACACCACATGATTACCCAAATCTTGCCATAAACATAACCATAATACTTAGCATATCACAGATAGAATCAATATAGCTTCATCAAAACCACTGGCTCCATTTGGAACTCATATCACTTTCAGCAAACCCTTGATCCACAACCTAGAGCTCTAATACCATGTTCAAATAAGAGAGATAGCAGAACTAATATAAAGAAATCCAACAAGGAGTAGTGGTGTCAAAGACACTCTTACAATGCTTAAGGATAATAGCAAACATAGTTCACTATCTTCACATATTGATTCATAAAAAGATGATAAACGAACCCATGAGAAATTTGACTACATATAGGTTTAGGTATATATTCGCAACACCAAAAGTATGGGACCACACCTCATAACCTTCCACATAATAAGTATTTGAGTGATAAAGGTGGATTACGTAACTCTTAAGCACCGAGTGGGTTGGTCGGTTAATTCTCTATCTCAATCGATTACCTCAATTGTTAACTCCCTCTCTTGGTCAACTACACATGTCCGATAAGGTGAGTTTACCATAGAAACTTAGGTGCCAACAATAAGGACTGGATGAGATAGGTGAGGTGGCAAGAGGGGGCTAGATGGGTGCAAAGTGGTTATTTTCTTATTTTTTGGTTTCTTTTATAGGTGCCAACAATAAGGACTGGATGAGATAGGTGAGGTGGCAAGAGGGGGCTAGATGGGTGCAAAGTGGTTATTTTCTTATTTTTTGGTTTCTTTTAAATTGTGGTTGTTTCTAAATTTTTTTTTAAATTTTTTTTAA
>ML795854.1:241429-258605 GCA_009831015.1 Picea engelmannii
AAAATAATACTCATCATCATCACCACCAAGGTCTATTGAATGAAGAATGAATTTTTTTTTACTATCTCATTTTTATGTCTAAATTTAGCATTGTGAGGGAACCATTAATACTATTTAAGTTGGTTGAATTTAGGGAACCATTAATACTACAATCAGTAGCATGTCACTTGATATGAATTGAACTATAGTGGGGTTATTTAGCTATCTACTTTCCTTAATCCAAGCTCTCATTGGCAAGAAAAAAGTTTTATGAAAAAAAATAAATAAAAATTTAAATAAATAAAATTCTTTTTTAATTTTTTTAATTTATAAAACACTTATTAAAATTAATAATTTTTAAATTTCTTTATTTTTTTCATTTGTTTTTTTTATTTTTATTTAATAAATTTAAATCAAAACAAATAGATTTTAACATATTTCTGCAAATAAATTATGAATATAATAAAATTATGTAATTAATAATTTAATTTTGTTCATTTTTGAAAAACCAATAATATTAATGAACTCCCAAAAAAACTGTGTTTCTTCAAAAGAAAAAACCATGCATTTAGTATTTTTAAATTTAGAAGTTTTAAAATTGTTTGAAACACATGTAGATTTCATACTATCATTATTTTAAACTACCTTAGCCATAATATTACATAAAAATTATTTTTATTATAAAAAAAAGTTAATAATATTGATGAACTCCCAAAATAATATGTGTTTCTCCAAAATAAAAAATTATATATTTAATATTTTTAAATTTAAAACTTCTAAAATTGTTTGAAATACACCTAGATTTCATATTATCATTATTTTCAATTACCTCTACCATAATATTACATAAAAAAAAATATTTTTATTATAAAAAAAGTTAGATTTTTTTAGTCCAATCTTAAACAAGAACTTTATAAAATTCTTGTGTATTTCATAATAGTGTTTGTTCTCACAACATTGTTTCCTATTTTTCACATTTTTGAATTGTGTTGTTTCCAAGAGGGTAAAATGTTCATTTTTCTACAATCTTTTACTCCCTCAAAGCCATCATCAAAACAAAATTGAAGATGTGATAATTAAAACCCACTCATAAAACCATAATTGTTCATACTCGCATTTTATTTCCCTACATCAACCCTCACATAACTTGGTGTTTTTGTTAAGGATCCATGTGGACAAGTAAAATGGTTGTCTTGATGAGCTTATTAAGAAAAAACACAAGTACAACATGGAATTAAAATTAATCCTCAAGAATTTTTTAATAAAAATGAAAAAATTGTAATTAATAGGTGAAGCAAATGAGATAGCAAGTTAAGTGGTTTTGACTATGGGAAAAACCTGCGTAGTTAAACATTTCTAGTGTCATACTGAGATGGGTGGCCTTCTTGAGAAGTATTGGTTATCAAGTACAAGTCATAAAGGTGACAATTGATGTTATAGAATTCATTTTGCTAGTTTCAATCCCACTTATTTTCCCATATGAGCATTATAATGTAATGAGTTCTAAGTGGACTATTCAAGCTCATGATAGTTGGATGACTAGTGAATAATTTTCATGAGATATGGATTATAGTAAACGATGTAGTATTAAAAACTCTACATAGTTTTTTCTTCGAAAAATGCTATTTCATAATGCTAGGCTGTAAAAGCCCCCCACATGCTTAAGTAAAGAGAAGCAAGCTTTGAATGGTTCGTAACAAATATAACTTGCTAAGTTTTTGTAAATTCAATAACAAAGTAAGTGAGCTTGACTAAGGGGAAAACCTCCATGGTTTAGCATGCTTGAGCCAGAGTCATAGTTGGACAGGTGACCTTTCTAGGAAGTCCTAGTTAGAGAGTGCAAAACCTTAATAACGCAATTGAATTTGACACCATGCATCTATTTCACTAGTTTCAATCTCACTTCTTCACCCTTGTGAGCAATGCTTCATGCAATAAGTGATAAATGAATTATTCAAGCTCATGAAGAATTGGTCATTAATGAATAACACTCATGAAAGTGTTAGGTGGATTTTAAGAATTTATAGGAATTTTTCATTGATAAATGATAGTCATAAGAAATAGATCATAGTGAATGACTTAAGTATTAAATACTCCATGCATTTAACTCTTAAAAAAGATAATTCATAATACTAAATAAAAAAATTTAAGTTTATAAAGTATTATTTTTAAATTAAAAAATTCCAACTCAATTGTATGGGTACCATATAAAAGTCACAAGAATTAGTTATTTAGTGAAAGTAATGGTATCACATTAATCATGAAAAGTTCTCTGCCTCAATTTTCAGTTAAAAAAACCACTATCCCATTTAAGAATTGAGCAAACTTTGTAAGATATTATAGATATTTGTATTGCTCTTATATTAAAAGAGAATTACTTTTAAATTCATATTGCACCAAACTTGATTGAGTAAAGTTAGAATTGTCCCATTGATCCGTCCACTTACCAATATTACCATTACTCTAAACAAAAATTAGATTGTGTGTACATTCCAAAGAATCATAATTCCATTAGAAGTTCCACTCTAGAATCTTATCAACAAACATTTCTAATAGAAATGTATATAGGATGGATAGATGTCTCTACAATACATCAATAGTATTCTAATCTCCAACGACATTTTCACATTGCTTCCTTTTGTACTTCGAGGACAAAGCCTAGGAGAGCATGCAATATACCTTATTATTACAATTTAACATTTTTATTTTTATGAAAGGCCATGTCATTTACCATAGTCGTGTCTCTTAGGTACTATGTATGTCAATCTCCTTAACTATATATCATCAATCTTTGTATCACTCATGCTTTTAATTATTATTTTTTCCTGTCTAAACAACAGGCTGCTTGTCCCTTTCATTAGTAATTCCGATGGCATCCCACGACTATCAGAAGGCACACCACATTTTATGTAACTTGGTGGTGCATTGTAAAAACTTTATGCCAAATAGTAAATAAAAAAATTACATCATTGTTGAGCATAAAAGTGATGCCTTTAATGATCATCGGGTAAGAAATTGCTTTCTGAATTTAATCACGAGAAGAAGGTAAGAATACAATATAGGTTTATAGGTTTTTATATCAACTGGTCATGCATGAAAAACATATAATAAATTGTTTAACTAGATTGAAAAACATATAAAAAATTGTTTAACTAGATTGTTGGGTATGCAAAATGTTGTTTCCAACTTTTTAATGGAATGTGCAGCCTAAAATAATGTAGAACAGACTTTTATGATACTGTTTGAATTTTAGGTTTGGATGGTTCATCCCACTTCTACTATAGATAGCTGGTAAATCGGATGACTAACAACAATGAACAATCAGTCGAATGGTCGACTAGATAATTGATGGGGTGGTCAACTAGACATTCGACTAGTAGTCGGAGACAATCGGTCGATGGATTGACCAACTGAGTAATCGACTATGTGTCGGACGAATGGATGGTCAGGTCGACTTAGTAAGTCGACTAGCCGACTAGACTGCATGGATTTGTTAGAAACCGTTCCAACCACCGATTGTTATTTGTGGACAAGATATTCCCGATTTCTAGGAAATTAGTTAGATTTTGAGACTATAAATAAAGGGCCCTATGGGTCGATAAAAACATGGTGAATAATGTATTCATTAATGCATTGTGATATTCTGATCAAAATGGGTTGTGCTTAAGTGTTAAAACAGTGTCTTTAGACACCACCAATCTTCTTTGAAGTTTATTGCTCTTTTGTTATTTTACAGATTTTATTATTTTTTCATTCAAGGTTAGCCCATTTCCCAACATGGTATCAGAGCAACTGGTTTTTACATTGCATGTTGATCGCAAATAATTTTGAGTCAGATCTTATAGTGATTGACTCTAGGTTTTTGATTTGTCGACTATAACCCGTCGGATTAAATCAAATATGTTAGATGTTGAAGATGGCTTCCAAGATTGATCTTGTTGTTCTAAATGGACTCAATTATGTTATTTGGGTACCAGATATGGAGACCTTACTGAAAATTAAGGGACTCTAGAAGTATACTAGGACTGTGATTCCAAATCCTAAGGATAACTAGGTGAAGTTTGTCATTGATGAAAAGAAAGTTGAGGTTGTTGGAGTCATCATGACCTACATTTATCGGGAGATTCTCTTTCATACAAGTGAGATCGGTTGTCCTAATGAAGTCTAGAAGAAGTTGAATTCTTTGTTTGATAAATTCAATGAAAGTCAAATTATGTAGTTAGAGAAAAAGTTAATCTCTCTTGATCCTCATTCCTTCGAAAGAATTAAGGACTATTTGGTGTGTGTTAAAGAGTTCCAGTTAAAATTAGGCGAATGTAGGAAGAATTTTTAAAAGAAAGATGGACAACTCATTGAGTTGGTCTTGATGAATCTGAGAACATGTTTCGATGTGTTTTGTTCCATGTTCCAGAAAAAATAGCAGGGAAGATGGTAAGGACTATACCTTTGATACCTTATGTGAATTATTGATTAATGATCAACATAGGTTCCTTGATGAAGGGAAGCTTGGTGGAAAACATCAGGCTCACTTGCTCAAGGGGAAGGAGAAAATGAACTATAAAGAAAGAGGATGCTCTGACACTCATGTATGCAGAAAAGAATGTCTCGACCAGAATATGAGACTGAAGACTGATGATTCGGCATCCACTATAAAGAATTGAAAGAAGAAAACATGTGTGTACCATGGAAAGACTAGACATGTAGAGAAATCTCGTTGGAAGAAGAGGGCCAACTTAAAAGAAAAGGTTAAGCGACTTGAAGGAGACGTGTTGGTTGTGTGTCGATTAGCTGACAATTTTACCTTCCAAGTTAGAACTTCTCAAGCATTTCTTACTCATACCTCACAAAATGAGTGGCTAGTTGATTTTGGGTGCACTCATCATATGGAAAAGGATGCTTATATGGTCTCTTTCTTGGATAAATCTATCGAGCGAAAAATATATGTAGATGATGACTTTGCTCTCGATATCCCATGTCGACATGGTAAAGTTGTCGACGTCTATCATGTGCCCAATCTGAGTGAAAGTTTGTTGTCAATCTCTCAACTGACACAGACCTGTAATATTTTTGAGTTTTGGCCAAATTGGTTCTTCATTAAGGATTTGAATAATGACAGGTTGAATTTCAATAAATATTTTCTCGACTCAAATGATGGATTATACAAGTTATGTGACCTCCCTCAACCTTATCCTAAACCGACTTCCCTTATTGCTCGCACTAATGAACGAAGCATAATTTTGACTTGGACACCTTAATTTTCAAAGTCTAAAGTCGATGGCCACACAGAATATGGTTGTTGGTTTACCCATAGTTATTTTACCTTATGGAGTCTATAGATGATGTATGATGGGAAAGCATCATCATGTACCTTTTGACTCTGGCAAAGCGTGGCGAGCACAAAACCCACTAGATGTGGTTCACAATGATCTATGGTGTATAAATTAGCCTTACATAGCAAGTGCAAAGTATATTTTGACCTATATCGATGATATCTCTATATTCATTTGGATCTATTTCTTGAAAAATAAGAGTCATGGCTTTGAAAAATTCAAGGAATTTACGGCATTCGATGAAAAGCAATGTGGTCGACCCATCAAGTGGTTGAGATCTGATAATTGTGGAGAGTATGTGAATCGACCATTTGAAGAATACCTTTCTCGATCTAGCATTGCCTATCATAGGTCTATCTCTCATACTCCTCAACAGAACTATAATTAATGTAGCTATAGGAGACATCCTCCAGCTTACAACCTGTGAGATATGGAATATAGCAGCTATGTGAAGTCTTACCCTCAGCTTACAAACTTGAGAGAAATCCCATAATAAAGGGTTTGTGGTTCCAGCCTAGGACAAAGGCTAGGAATGTATATGCCCTCTTTCATGACGTGAGAGAGAAGAACTCCAGATGATTATCCGATATAAGAGAGATCTGTTGAGTTAGGGAAATCTCGAAAAGCATTGGGAACATCATCATGAGAATAAAAATGAAGATGATGTGATGGCCTCCTCTTAACAGCAACAGAGTTGATGTGAAGACTCCAGATGATTCTCCTTCTTGGTGGCAGTGGGAAAGCAGATCTATACAGCAGACATGACTATGGATGAGTATAAGTGCATGTGTGGGGACCTAGCTCATCTGTGTAATGCAGTGACTTAGTTCTATGGCATCCCTATGGATGTGGCCCCTAGTGGATGAGCACTAGTGGGTGTATCAGGTATTTTTCTATATATTGTTCAAGAGTCAAACCTACCTGTAACCCTAGTTATTGTGTAAAGGGTACAGGTCGGCCCTATCTTATTGTGTCTAAAGATAAACTGTAAAAAGATAATTATTATTATTAATTATTATTATAATAATAAACAATTAATATGTCTAAGTGAGGCTGGCCCAATTGTGCCATTAGACACTTCAGTTGATAGGATAAGTCTAATATAAGTAATATGAAAACTTTCATTTGCAAATACACACTCACAAGCAAGTTTTGGAAATTTCAGCAATCACACTCTTTGGTCAAAGTTGCGCACCTCTCTTGGGTGCTAGGGTTTCTAGGTTTTGTGCACCCTCTTGTGTGCTAGGATATTCTTGGTGGTAAAGGTCTTTTTCCTAAAGATTATATAAAAGGATTTGGTTGGGTTTTTCTCCCTTGTTTGAGAAGTGTTTCCCAGGATATATCTTGTGTTATTGTGCATGGTGCTTCTTCATGTGATCTTAGTTGCTGCAGCATTTATGGTTATGGTTAATTGTTAAAATGGCATGAACTTCATGTTTAACCTAATGCTATGAAAAATTAACATGGTTTCAGAGTATAGGTCATGAAAGAACCCATTGCACAAATCATTCACCAAGTCTCATCCCTTATCAACAAATCCTCCACTTCTGCAAAACCGTACGGCCTTATCAGGGTTCCAGAAAATTCCATACGGCCCTCCTTCGTGAAGTCTTTCAACCCCTGAAACTTAGACATTGAGGCTAATTCCAGCATAGAAGAGTACGGCCTCTTCCAGCGCATCTCCGGAAGCTCTTAGAACTTAATTCTGAAAAAAATTGATTTTTGGCCCTAGGGTTTCTAGGGTGCCAAAGTTTCCTGCAGAAATATCTCTGGTTTTCCAAAGAAATATTGTTCTGGATCAACAAGCATGTCTGTGATACTATTAAATTGATTTTTGGCAGTCATAAGTACAAACATAATCCAGACTACAAATCTTCAAGAAAAGATGAAGAACAGAAGTCCAATGGAAGATAGGCTTGACGGAGCAAGCAACTTCAACCCTTGGAATCAAAGCTTCTAGTCACTCTTGAAGAAGAAGATCTACTTGATGCAACCACTAAAACTCTACCAGAAACAATCATTGAATTAGAGAAGAAAATAAGAAAAGAAGATGATGTCAGAGCAAGGAAAATAATCATCTACTCAGTAAGAGATCATCTCTTACCCCTGATTGAAAACCTGGAGATTGCCTATGATATGTAAAAAATGCTAAAAGGAATGTTTGAAAGTAACAACACTCTCAGAGCCCTTGCCTTCAGAAGTCAACTCCAAAGTACTAAGATGACGAAAGATGACATAGTTGCACTTTTCTTCATGAAGTTATCAGAAGTTAAAGAACAACTAGAGACAATTGGAGAAAACATCTCTGACAGAGAACTTGTCCTAACTACTCTTCAGAATCTTCCAAAATCATGGGAGCCCTTCCTCTAGAGAATCAGTGGAAGAGAAACTCTACCAACATTTGAGCCACTATGGATACATTGTACTCAAGAAGAACTAAGACTCAGAAATAGAGGAGTGGAAGATAACTCAGAAGAAAATCATGCTCTTGCACTTCATACCAGAAAAGGAGGAAAATTCAAAAGAAACTTCAGGCAAACAGTTAAACAAGAAAATCCTTCATATCAAAGAAGATACCTCTCAAAATTTCAATGCTACAGATGTGAAAAGTATGGACATGTTGTTAAATATTGTCCAACCAGAAAGAAGGAAAAACAATACGCCGCCACTGCCGACGTTGATCATGATCCACCTCAAGAAAATGAATAAAGAAGAAATGAGAAGTATTTTCTCTAAAGAAGAACGTTACTACAAATAGGTAAAGTCCTTCAGTTCTAAATCTTACAGGGAATCACATTTTTAATAAAAGAAGAATATCTCTTATTATAAAAGATATTTCAAAACTTGGACCATTATCCTTGGTACGGGAGTCCAAAACCTTGTCCCTTGTGCAAGGAACAAAGAAGAAAACATTATTCTTGAAAGAAGGATATAGTGAATCTTTAAAGACATTCAAGATCGTCATCCCTGGTCAGAAACAAATTAAGACAAGCAGAAATGTTGTCTTTAAAAGAAGAGATAATCCTTCAAAGGATCCAAAGAATCTCAAGATGGAAATTGACAGTAAGACTATACCTTCTCCCCCTTCAACAGTTCAGAGGGAGAAAGACATTATTCCAGTTGCTCCAGTTGATATGTTTAAAGATATTGCAGTAGGGCTTAAAAGGCCTACCTAAACTCACTCTACTAGAGATAGAGAAACATACAAACCTCTCAAGGCATATTCTGAGAAAGAAAAAAGAGATTTTTCGAGCTATCCTTCAGTCATGAGCCACTTCATTAATGCTAAGACCCCTTGTCTTAGAGAAGGAACAAGAGAACCAGTATGAAAAGATGTCATAACAAGAGAATACCAGTACATATTAAAGAATTATGATAAGATATGATTCAGGAACTAGAAAAGGAAGTTTGTGGTAACTTCCAAGTGGATCTATAAGATCAAGCATGTAGTTGATGGAAGTGTCGAGAAATTCAAAAATGAGATCTATAGTCATAGGTTTCTCATAAACAGAGGGAGTTGTCTATGATAAGACACTTGACCTAGTGAACCTGATACACTTCCATCCATACTACCTTCCATGAGTTAGAAACTATATCAGATAGATAGATTTCTTGATGACTTTGGATATCAACAAAAGTATCGCTTATCCAAACCTATATTATTACAGTGTTGATGACGAAAGCTTGATTTTGATGACTTATTTAGAAAGCATTGTTGTTGAAAACAAGCAAGCATTGACTTCTGATTTTCATAAAGGATCTGAGTATGATACACTACTTCTTGGGACGAAAAAGTATAACAGAGGACCAATGAAATTTTCCTGATTCAAAGAAAATATTCAGTGAGAATACTAAAGAAGTATGACAGAATGAAAATCCACCGTGATGGATTTAAAGAAGAAGACTGATGATGATTCAAATGAGACTAATCCACAGTTGATTGGATCACCGATGTATCTGGTTAACACCAGACTTGATTCATGTCATACAGTGAATGCGATGAGTCAACCGAGATAGACTCACTAGGCAATAACAAAACATGTATTAAGACACAGTTGGGTATGGTTCGAGATATGCCTCCAGTGTGAACTTGAGTTTGCAGAATACGCTAATTCAGATTGAGCAAAAAGTACAGTGAACTGAAAGAGCACATCCAGTTGATGTTCTACCTTGAAGTCTTCCAAGGTTTCCTGACACGACAGGAAACAAAACTCTGTGGCCTTGAGTGCACCAAAGACAGAGTATATAACAGTGAGTATGCGAAGCAATGTGGCTTCACAAACTTCCGACAGAGTTACGTGACCATGAGATGGATCCTATGATGATAACTAAAAGAATCGTGTGTAAATCTCCTTAAGATTCCAGTATTTCCTAATGGTTCAAAGACACGACAAAATGAAATACCTTCGTATGATACATAAGAAAGATTGTATACTTGCAGTACCTTTCTACACCTGAGCAGACTGCAAACATTTACTTGGTGAAGAACTCCTTCCAAGTTAAGATGGAGTATGGATGACCTTAGCCAAAAACAAAACTCAGAGTACATCGGTATGAGACTTGGCTTGATGGAGAATGCCTCCCTAGCTGAGAGGGAGTGTTAATGAATGCAGTTATAGGAGACATCCCCCAACTTCCAACCTGTGAAATGTGGAATATAGAAGTTATGTGAAGTCTTACCCTCAGCTTACAAACCTGAGAACAATCCCCTATTAAAGAGTTTGTGGTTCCAACCTAGGACAAAGTCTAGGAATGTATATGGCCTCCTCCATGACGTGAGAGAGAATAACTTCAGATGATTATCCGATGTAAGAGCGATCTGTTGAGTTAGGAAAATCCCGAAAAGCGTTGGGCACATTATCATGGGAATAAGAACGAAGATGATGTGATGGCCTCCTCTGAACAACAACAGAGTTGTTGTGAAGACTCCAGATGATTCTATTGCTTGGTGGTAGTGGGAAAGCATATCTGTAGAGCAGACATGACTATGGATGAGCATAAGTGCACATGTGAGGACCTAGCTCATATGTGTAATGCAGTGACTCAATTCTATGGCATCCCTATGGATGTGGCCCCTAGTGGATGAGCACTAGTGGGTGTATCAGATCATTTACTATATATTGTTCAAGAGTCAGACCTACCTGTAACCCTAGTTATTGTGTAAAGGGTACAAGTCGGCCCTATCTTATTGTGTCTAAAGATAAACTGTAAAAAGATAATTAATATTAATATTAATTATTATAATAATAAATAATTAATATGTCTAAGTGAGGTCAGACCTGTTGTGTCATTAGACACTTCAGTTGATAGGATAAGTCTAATATAATAAGTAAGATGAAAACTTTCATTTGCATATACACACTCACAAGCAAGTTTTGGAAATTTCAGCAATCACACTCCTTGGTCAAAGTTGTGCACCTCTCTTGGGCGCTAGGGTTTCTAGGTTTTGTGCACCCTCTTGTGTGCTAGGATATTCTTGGTGGTAAAGGTCTTTTTCTTGAAGATTATAGCAAAGGATTTGGCTGGGTTTTTCTCCCTTGTTTGAGAAGGGTTTCCCAAGATATATCTTGTGTTCTTGTGCATGGTGCTTCTTCATGTGATCTTGGTTGTTGCAGCATTTATGGTTATGGTTAATTGTTAAAATGGAATGAACTTCATGTTTAACCTAATGCTATGAAAATTTAACAAGAACGGCGTTGCGTAAAGAAAGAATTGGACTTTGGTCGAAATTTCTTGATGTCTTTTGCAGACTAAGGATCTACCAACTAAATTTTGGGCTGACGTTGTTTATTGTGCCAACTATCTCCTGAATTGTTCCCACTAGAGCTGTAAATTTTATGACTCTAGTCAAACAATCGTGTGGCTAGAATCCCCCATTTGGTCACCTCATAGTGTTCGAATGTATTTCTTGGGCTCATATTCAGGATGTTTGTAGGAATAAATTGGATGCAAAGAGTCATGTTTGCATCATAATGGGCTACTCTGAAGAATACAAGGGATATTGATTGTTTGACCCTATCAAATGACAAATCACTATCAAGAGAAATGTCCTTTTTTATGAGAAATCTTCAAGCATTAAGGTGTTGAATGCTTCCTCTGGTTTGTTATAGGCTAGTCCTTTCGATATCATTGACGACAATGGATCACCTATTCCTTTTTTTAGTGCTTCAACTGGGTAGTCGAATGTGTCGATCAAACCACCAATTTTTTTTCTTCAGCTAAGTCGATTGGTGAATCTTGTTCCTGAGTCAACCAGATAGTCGATTTCTGAACCGACTAATTCTTGGTCTTCCCCCACTGGAACTGTTTCTTCTCCTAATCGACCTTTGGAAGTGCATATCAGTGCATTGTCCCCTTGTCTTCCTTGGTGGGTTGCCAAGACAATTAAAGTCGTTGGTGATATCTCCTTGGGTCATTAGACTCGCAGCCAGAAGCAGCAAGCCATTGTTCCCTTCATGACTCGTGTTCTTGAGACTTGTGATCTTGTCTCCTATACATATGCATGAGGACAACTTGAATGGGAGCAAGCTATGCAGGCTTAGATGGATTCTCTTTTGAAGAATCACACATGGGATTTAGTTCCTCAACCTCATGGGAAGAACATTATGAAATGTTGATGGGTCTATAAGATCAAATTCACCTCTAAAGTTATCGTTGAGCATCACAAAGCTCATTTGGTCGCGAAAGGATTTTCTCAACAAGAAGTTATCTGCTACACTAATAACTTTTCCCTAGTTGCCAAGATGAATTATGTTCGATTGATTCTTTCCCTTGCCACTCGCTTCAAATGGTAGATCCAACAGATGGATGTTAAAAGTTCCCTCCTTCATGGCAACTTATTTGAAGATATTTTCATGGAACAACCTCTTGGATTTGTGATCATTTCCAACCTTTTCTTCGACTCCAAAAGTCTCTTTACAGTTTGAAATAGGCTCCACAAGCCTGGTATGCTAAGATTGACAACTTCTTTCTCAACCTTGGTTTCAAACTTTGTGAATTGATTGATCATAGTCTTTATGTATTGCATGATCATGGACATACTTTAATTGTGGTTGTATATGTTGATGATTTGATCATAACTGGAAATAATTTGAATATCATTCTTAGATTGAAGATCCAACTTGCTAACACCTTTGATATGACATACCTTGGTCTTATACATTATTTTATTGGTCTTCAAGTTATACCGTTATTTGATGGTTTGTTACTCTCTCAATCTAAATATGTATTGGATCTATTGGACCATTTTAAGATGACTGGTTGTAATCCATGTGCTACTCATTTTCAGTTTGGCATCAAGTTAACTAAAGATTGTCAGTCTCCCAAAATTGATGCTACTCTTTATCGACAATTAGTCGGTAGCCTTATTTATCTCACTCACAGTCAACCTGATATTTATTTTGTTGTTAGTGTGGTTTCTCGGTTTATGCAGGATCCTTGAGAAAGTCATTGGAAAGTTGTCAAAAGAAATGTTTGTCACATCAAGGGTACCTCTCATCTTGGTATCAAGTATTATCGCAATTCAGATTCATTAGTCAACTTCACCGACTACAACTGGGTAGGCGATAGTGATGATCAAAATTCCACCTCTAGCTATGTGTTTCATTTCAGCACAAGACCTATAGTTTGTTCATGCAAGAAACAAACAGTAATCTCTTTGTCGACTACAAAAGTTGAGTATCGTGGCACTGTTAATGCAAGTACAGAGGCTATTTGGATTTGCCAACTTTTGGGTGAGCTTGGATTCCCTGTCAAAGCCTAGACTATTCTCTATTGTGATAATCAAAGGGAAATTTAGTTCATTGATAATTATGTTGCACACAATAAAATGAAGCATGTAGAACTTCATGCTCATTACTTGAGACGATTGGTACAATAGAAGATTGTTACTCTTGTTTACTACAAGACGGATGATCAAATTGCTAACATCTTTATCAAACCCTTGTCTGAATCTAATTTTGTTCGTCTTCGTGATATGTTCAAGCTTTAGGTAACTGCAATTATGGGGGGTGTCCTACTAACTTAATTTCACCTATTGAATCTCCAAAGTTGTGTGTTGATGGGGGGGTGTTGGAAACTTAGGTTTTGATGGTTCATCCCACTTCCACTAGAAATAGTCAGTCGGTCAAACAAATAACAACAATGCACAGTCAGTCGAATGATTGACTGGATATTCGCTCGGGTGGTCGACTAGATAGTTGGTTGGACAATCAACTAGCAGTCGGAGACAGTCAGTTGATGGATCGACCAGTAGAGCAATCAACTATGTGTTGAATGAATGGATGGTCAGTTCAACTTGGTAAGTTGAATGGTTGACAAGATCGCACGGATTTATCATAAACCATTGCAACCACCAATAATTATTTGTGGACAAGATCTTCCTGATTTCTAGGACATTGGTTAGATCTTGAGACTATAAAAAAGGACCCTATGGGTCGATATAAACATGGTGGATAATGTATTCAATAATGCATTGTGATGTTTTCATCACAATGTGTTGTGCTTAAATGATGAAACAGTGTCTTTAGACACCACTGGTCTTCTTTGAATTTTAGTGCTCTTTTGTTATTTTGCATATTTTGATATTGTTTTGTTCAGGGTTACCCCCATTTCCCAATAGACACCACAAGGTATAAAAAGTTACAACACCTTCCTAGTTTGCATGCTGCAATTAATCATGTGTAAAGAAAAGTATTTAGCATGTAAAACACAGATTATACCTCCAAATCATTTTTTTGATAAAATAACCAAATTATTGAGCATGTAAAACACAAATCATGCCTCCAATAAAGTTGTTGGACAAAATTTGCAATTTAGACCCTCATTGTAACCATTTTCACGTCACCTTTTATTTGAGAAAATCATTGATGTTGAAGTATAGTAGACAAAATTGTTGAAGTTGCAAAGATGTCAAAACTACTACAACTAGATATTGCCTCAAATAGTGAGGCTCTAAGACCAATTGAAATGGGCCAAAATGGAGTAATATGAGAAAGTCTAAAAGATATATCTTGAAGTGTCAAGGAGAAACAATGGGAAATTATTCATGAAAACTCAATACAATATTTTCATTAACTCTAGACATACAAATATACTTAATGAAAAGAAGTAGAGTTCAAGATAAAATATACATTTGTAAAAATGGATGGCCTTTGATAGATAAAGGCCTCTCTTAAACGACACCTTATATAACTGACAAATAAAATCTTAAAGTTGTTACAAATTATAAGTGTTACCCGTTGCACTCCATTAAAAAATGAATTCTATTTTAAATAAGAAAGCTACAAGACATGCAAAGTACAAAACTCATGGTTACAACACAACATGCAAAGTACAAAACTCATAGTTACAACATAGTAAGCTCATAATCGTGCAATGCTCATCAGTTGTTTAATGTGAACAATATGACCTCAGCATCACATTGCCTTTGTTGATTAATCATGCATACATTGCATGTAAAATATAATAACTTTGTATATTATATGGTTGCAATTTAAGAGCAAATATGCATTATAAAAATTTCCAAAAAGTACTAGGTAAGACACCACAATACAAAATTGTAAAAAGAGAAGGTAGGACTCATGATTCTTAAGTTAAGAAAACCTTGCATTAGTTGATTCTTGATGATTTTACTCTTTGTTCCTGTTCACATGTTCTAATGTATCATATCAATTTGGCAAAAGCTCTTTTTTGAAAAAATGTCACTTAATAAAGATATGAAGTACCAATCAACTCACATTTATCAAATAGACAATAGAAAAGTCTGTGAGAGAGATTGAGCTCTAGAATCTCAAAGTATGACATCTTTCCTTATTAGAACATCCTTGGTAGTTAGGCTTTAAGTTCAACATAAAACATTCCACAAAAGGATTTTAGAGAAAAGAGAGGAATCTCAAGGAAAATTTCAAGGATCCATATTTATGTTAAAGTGTAGAAACCTTGGTAAATCTTACTAATTCTTAAAGTGTCAACTATAAAATGTTTGGCAATGTGTTTGTACAAATATTCATTTTTTTAAGGATTTTACAAGTTTCTAGAAAATTTTGGCAATGTTTAGAGTAAAATGATTTATCCTATATAATTTGGGAGAATCTTTTTTAGAAAAAAAAAATGGAAATTAGATTTTTTTTGAGAAAAGAACATGGAAAATTAGTCCAAAGGTGAAATTTAGTCCATAAAATTTTCCCTGTAGAGAATCGTTAAAAACACTATTACATCTCAACCTTCAAATAAAGTATAAACAAACTCATCTAATGCAATGCTAAACTCCTCATAAGTGTGGAGGAGAAATTATCAAAGTCCCCTAATGGGCATCATTCCACAAAAAATGTTTGTATAGGATATGGTTCCATGTGGTCCAAATAAGATCCCAACAAGCTCTAGCACATTTGTAGTTACAAAAAATGTGTTGGATTATTTCTATGCTCCAATTGTGTGGACAAAATTCATCTACGAAGCTACACTCAATAAGTCTAGCTTTCAAAAGTAGCCCCTGATAAACCACCATCTAAGCAAAAACCTTTAATAAGTAGGAGACCTTATGCTCCCAAACTATAGTCAAAAGCATAATCAATTTCTTTTGCTCAACTTCAATGCCCCAACCCCTATTATGAATCTCACTGAAAATGTATCTTGTATGAAGAAGCTACTATAGATTATGTGACTTTAACTCCATAACGTAACACCAAAGCCAATCCCTCCAAATGGGCCAAGGGTATTCTTATTTAATTTATAAGGATTTGTTGCAGGTATGAGTTCGTGTATGGAAAAACATTGTGATCTAGCTAAACAATTTTGTTGATAAAACAAGGACCAAGACTTTCAGTGTCTCATCCTATTTCCTACAAGTCACCCTACACAAAAGGCCCCTTCGTAGACAACATCTTAGGTTAGAATCTCTTCATGTGAGAGGAATGCTCTAGAGCTTCCATGACCAAATGGTTTGACTAACTAGAACATAGCCCTTACAATATCCCAAAGCTTGTCATGAAATATAGGGAGAAACAGTTTTCCAATAGTTAGTTGACTTAGTTACCAAGTTAGGTGTAGCCCCTATCTGTCTACCTTCTCTCCTTACTTGCTATCTACAGACATAGCCCAAATTATGGCTTCTCTTATTCTATCTTTATCATTCCCCTGCACCCTGGAATTAACATATTCACCAGCTGCTACACCCATTAATTATGGTCTTCCATCCACCAACATGCTTACCATGAGCAACTCAAAACCTAAGAAGCCTCTTCCATGATTCATCACAAAAAACACTACAAACAACCCATTTGGTGGACAAAATAGCACGTGAAGACCAATGTAAATCAATTCCAAAACCCCAACATAAATGGGCATTGTGGAAATCTACCACAACATAGTTAGAAGACCCCTTTCACCACTAAACATGGACCAAAGATAATCTCTTGGCAAGGTTCCCAATTTGCCAAATGGGTTGCTAAAAGGCAACCCAATGGAAGTATAATAAACATGACTTGCCTAAAGAATATTACTAGCCACGTTGAGCTTACCAGCAAGTGGAATATCTTAAAAATAGCAACTCAAGAACTTACATTGTAATTTTGGAGGCACTAGTCCACATATCAGCAAGGGAAACATTAACACCAAAAGGAACTCCTGTATATTTAACAATCTAGCCATCTATGACCAACCTCCTAGGACAATTCAGCAAAGTAGGAACTAAATCAATTTTGATAACCCAGAAATTAAACTCGTGATCACTAATAATTGTCCCTGCATGAGTATATCCAGCTAGTCTTTGGCAAAACCAACCAAATCTAGGGAAAACTAAATCAAGAGAAGGGAATCATCAATAAAATCATTGTTTAATACTTCCTCTCATGGAATGTTAATCCCTC
>ML795855.1:0-16126 GCA_009831015.1 Picea engelmannii
AGTTTATCTACCTAAGTCAAAATGGGGTGTTACAAACATAAGAATCCATTCTCAGAGGTAGTTCTGCAATTTTCCTTCACGGTTCATTCTCCATGAGAAAATGAAGAGCACCAACAGCTTTATCGTGTCCACCATTTGATGTCCTCTAAAATTGAAGATCAATGGCTACCATAAAATAGTTGTTGCAATTACGTAGCGAAGTTTCTAATTCTGATGAAGAACAATAAATCTTGTGATTGTTGAAGACATACACAATAATTGACTCTTTCTTTTAGTTGTACATAGTGGATGAAGGTGGATTGAGGTTGTACGCCTCTTCTACAGTTTTCACTCAGCAAGTAAACCATTCTTGGAGGTCGTACACACCCCAACAACTTGGGTACAATGTTTTCTTGGTGGTTGAGTTTGTACGAGGGTCATATGCATCCCAAAGAGGTTGCCTCTCTCTCTTTCTAGAGTCATACAATTGGGTTGGCTGCATTGGACTATATGATGAGGGATTGCCTAGTAGGGATTGGGAATTTCTATTGTTGGTTGAATCATACAATAAGTGGAGAGTAGAATGGATGGTAAACATAAGTCATAAAACTATTCATCCATTCATTGTTTTATATTATGGTTTAAATTGTATGAGATTAACTTAGTTAATCCCTATTTGCATTATTTAAAATTGTATTATTCTCATACACTTTTGAATTCATCCTCATAGCTATATGATACTGTAACTCAAGTTGTTGGTCCTATATTGGGTCAATTATTTTGGCAACATTGTAGTTGTCATGTTCATCATGCTTTGATGAAGTCTCTTCATATATGTACAGATTTTAATACTTGTGTAAAGCATTGTATAGAAAAGTATTGTTGTAACATTTTGTTTACCAATGGAACCTTCACTCCTAGCACTCCATTTATTTGCGAAGAATGTGTGTGTGTGTGTGTGTGTGTGTGTGTGAGAGAGAGAGAGAGAGAGAGAGAGAGAGAGAGATTTACCTTGTGTTAAAAGTTTGAGTGGAAACTTTCTCTTTCCCATTATTAGAGAAATACATTGTACTTATTGTTGGTTGGTTTTAATGTTGAGCATTTCAATTGAAGTGTTGGGAAATGAGGCCTTTGAGCAGAGTGTTGTTGTCCTCATTCATGTTAGATAGGTTTACTTTTTGTTCATAATTGATGTAGTAAATATATATTTATTAGTTACTGGTATGTATTTACATGTACATATAAGTTTTGGCCAACTCCACCACTTATTATTATTGTGTGAGTTTTGATGATTAGTAGATAGCTAGTGTGGCTATCATTTAAGAACATCATGAGATTTTCATTGCATTGTTTCAATCAATAATTCATTGAGACCAATATTCTTGAGTAGTGGTGTAGAGAAGTTTGCACCTAGACTTGCAATCTCGAATAAATTCCACAAAATCAATTCTAAAGAAAGATACCTTGGCATCATACAGAGTTAGAGACTTGATGTTGATTGGACTATTGAACAATAGAGATTCATTTTCCATTGTATTTTCATCTAGTTTCTTATGTATAGGTTACATAGAGGAATAATCCAAACAATCAATTCCAAGAAGAGGTTACATAGAGAACATAAGACTTGTATCCATTCCAAGAATAGAGATCTTTGTACAAGTTTGAGACCAAAGACAAGAACTAAATTCCACAGAGGATCCATGTTAGTGAAGTGTGTGGGATATAAGTCCCTCATTTATGAATCATAAGGTATCAGAGTAGTTGAACCCTTGACCATGAAAAAACTAATATTACTTTGAAGAGAAAATAGACTCGGTATTGGTAAAAAAAACAAAGATGAGTTGGAAGACCTGCATGCCATCAATGCTCAACTTCAAGAAGAGAACAAGGTCTTGAAAGAGAAGGTCCAATTGTATGACCAGAGGATGGAAACTAGAGAATAACAATGAGACCTCAACAAGACCACTACCATTGCTAAAGAACCAATTTGATGAATGTTGAGACTCCCTTTTTGTGGTTATGGTAGTTTGGGACAAGAGTAGAGCTCAACTTGTACAACTAGAAAAGAAGGTGTTAAAATAATAGGTTTGTTCATTTTCACCGTAGACAATATCATTATATTGTCACCCAACTATAGGAACAAGACCACCCTCGAGCACCTTTACCTTGACATATGGAATAATTCTGGAAGCAATCACTAGAACCAATATCCAACGAAGGTAGCGTACCTCTCTCCAAAGATAGTGCACCAAGAAGATAAACCAAACCATAAGCCAAAGACCAAGTCACTACTGCAACAGTTGCAACTCTCCTCCGGTCATGTGCACCACTAGTCCTTATGAGGTTTTTAGTGAGAGTGAGTCCAAATGAGCTCAAGCGCCCTCTATTTATAGTGCTCCAAGTCAACTAACTGGGTCGACTTCTCTTCCTGGAGAATAATACTTTAATATAAATTATTCTATTGAGCCAACTTCTCTTCTAAGTTTCCTATTCATCCGTTATGGTTTTTCTAGCTTCTCAAAATATTCTAATCTCGTCAAAGGTTACATGTGGAGGTTAATACCTCCCATAGCTATTGTAACATCAACACTCCCTCCTATCTAGGGAGGTATTAGCGGTAATGGTATTGAGCAAAAATAGACCATTAGGTCGGTAGCATCATCATGGCCACACGAGCTATCTCATGATCACACAAATTAAACCATGAGCAACATCATCACTATCCATCTAGCTGGAAATCATCTCCAACACTAGTGGTAGTCTCCATGGAAATCATGTAGTAGCATACAATTGTTGCAATGTCATCCAATAGAACACAATTGTGTCTATCCATAGCAGTACACAACTACTATCCAATGGTACACAACCACTCCTAGCAGCACGAAGCTACTAACCAGTGACACACAGTCACTACCAATGGAGCACATCCACCACAGTATCATACAACTACTGTCCAGAGATCTACGGTCTCTGCAGAAATCAAATCATATCATCTGATATCATCCTCCATCAACAATGTCATCAATTGCATCACCTCTAAGTCATACTAGCATGATGTGAATGAATCATATCTAAGTTGTACTAGCGTGATATGGAATATCATATACATCATCTCTAATTTGTACTAGCATGATTCCAATGTATCATCTCTAAGTTGTATTTCCACCTCTAATATGTACTCGCATGATGTAGATCAATGCCTCACTATGTCACCTCTAAGTTGTATGATCATCTCTAAGTTTTACTAGCATGAGCATATCTAGCATGATGCCAATGCATCATATCTAAGTTGTATGTCATATCTAAGTTGTACTAGAATGATCATATCTAGCATGACATAAGCCATCTACATCACCTCTAAGTTGTACTAGCATGACCATATCTAGCATGATGTGGCTCACTAGCATCATCTCTAAGTTGTACTAGCATGAACATAACTAGCATGATGTTAATACATCATATCTGAGTTGTATGTCCACTTCTAAGCTATACTAGAACGATGCTCCTTGAGCCACTATATCATCAAGAAATCTAACCATCTATATCATATATGAGGTGTACTAGAATGATTATATATAGCATGATGCAAGCATCATCTCTAAGTTGTATGAACATCTCTAAGTGTACTAGCATGATATAGATTTGCAACTCACTGATAGTCCATGATACCACATATCAAAGCTCCCTCCCAACCAAGGAAGTCATCTCCTCCCTTTCAACCAAGGGATAAATCTCCATGAGCCCCAACTTGTCCCTCAAGTATGAAAACTTTATCTTGGACAGAGGCCTAGTAAAAATATTTGTTGTTTGTTTATCAATGGAGATATATTGGAGAACCACTTCTCCCCTCTGGACTTTATCACGAAGAAAATAGTACTTTATATCAATGTGCTTCAACCTATCATGGAACATTGAGTTCTCTGAGAGATTCACATAGCTTTGGTTATCACAATAGATCACGGTCAAATCCAACACCTGATCAAACAGTCCAGAAACTATCCTACAGAGCCACACTGCTTCTGTACAAGCATCAAAAGTTGCAATATACTCTGCTTCTGCAGTGATGAGTGCAACAGACTTATGTTTCCTACTAGCCCATGATATCATAGTAGATACCAAACTGAAACACATACCAAAAGTACTTTTTTTTCATATGCACTTCCTGCCCAATCTGAATCAGTAAATCCATGCAGTTGTACTTCATTGTTTGAGGCATATCTCAAACCATAGGTTATCATCCCACAAAGATATCTCAAGATATGTTTTGCAGTTATCTAATGCTCATGCTTGGGTTCTAACTAGAATTGGCTCAACATGTTCACATCAAAGCAAATGTCAAGCCTGGTACTTACTAAATACATCAATGAGCCAATCAAATGTCAGTACAGGGATGAGTCTCCTAGATCAGAATTAAAGTCTCTCAACTTCCTTAGATATGTAACCATGGGAGTTTCCATGGATTTGCAATCCATCATCCCAAACTTTTGAAGGAACTTTACAACATGCTTCCCTTGTCCTAGGAAGACTTCACCATGCTTCTTCCATACTTTTAATCCCAATTAGTAGTACATGAGACCAAGATCCTTCATTTCAAATTATGAGGCTAGCTCCTTCTTACACTGAATAATGAGAGGATCTGAACCTGTTAGGAACAAATCACCAACATATAATAGTATAATCACATGTGCATTATTCATAATCTTGTAATAGAGGTTTGGATCGGCATGACTCTTCAAAAATCCAAGTCTCATCAAATAGATATCAATACATGCATACCAATATCTTAGAGCTTGCTTGAGTCCATACAAGGCCTTCTTCAATGTGCATACATGGGTTTCTCTTGGGTGTACCTAAAAACCTTGAGGTTTCTCTATATATACCTCTCCCTCAATTACTCCATTCAGAAAGGTGATCCATCTTAGGTAAACTCCAACCCATGCATGATGTTAGAGATATGATGGCTCTAATAGATGTATATATGGAAACTAGAACAAACGTCTCATAATAATCTTCTCCCTCCTACTGGGAGAAACCTATAGCCAAAAACATTTCCTTGTATTTATCTATACTCCCATCTACTGCATGTTTTATCTTATAAACCAACTTTGAAGTGACTACAAACTTTTCTTTAAGTCTATGCACAACTTCTCATACATCATTTTTCATAATAGATTGATATTCTTCCATCATGGACTCCTTCCATCATTTATGCTTGATTGCTTCCTCAAATGTGGAAGGTTTTGCATTAACAAGACTTGTCAAGAGTATTGCATAACTGGAGAACCTTTTGGGTTTCTTTATTTCTTTGAAGGTGTCACTAGGAGCTTTATTCTTTTCTGCTTCCTGCAAGGTGTATTCAAGACATGTTGGTCTCTTTCTAGTCTTAGGTGCTATAATTGGTTCCACAGGTTCATGTGTTGGTTTGGGTTCTTCACTGGGGTATTCTGGAGAACATGTGTTATCTTCTTTGGTTTCTTCATGTTCCTCTTCTTCGTTGGAGTCTATGGACTCTTATATAGATTTATTAAATGTAATCCTTTCATCAAAAGTTATGTCTCTGTTGATTTCAACCTTCTGTTGACCTGGAACATAGATTCTATATGCTTTTGATGATTCACTATATCCAATGAATATACCTTTCTTTCATGAAGGTTCCAACTTATTTCTCTTATCCTTGGGGACATGAATATATACAGGGAATCCAAATATTCTCAGGTGTTCAACACTCGTCTTGTTTCTAGAGAAGGCTTCTTCTCGAGTCATGTTCTTTAGTATATGATGTGGACTTCTATTCTGAACATAAACAATTGTCATAGTTTCTTCTACCCATAGGAACATGGATAAATTTTGATCATTCATCATCTCCTTGATTGATTCTTCAATAGTTATGTTGTTTCTTTCAGCCTCACCATTTTGTTGAGGATTGTGAGGGACAATGATCTCCCTCCTAATCCCAGCTTCTTTACAAAAGGAAGCAAGATACTTGGAGGTGTATTCACCTCCATTATCAGTTCTTATAGTATGGATCTTCTTATATGTTATATTCTCTACTTCAACTTTGAATTCTTGGAATTTGTTAAATACTTCATCCTTAGTCTTTAACAGATATAACCATGTCTTTCTTGAGAAGTCATCTATGAACGTCACATAGTAAAGAGATTCTTTTAGAGACTTCATTGGCATAGGAACACATACATATGAATGTAATAGGTATAATATCTCTTTGGATCTATTCTCACTGCTTGGGAATGGCTTCTTAATATCCTTCCCAAGTGCACATCATCTGCAAACGAATTCATGAAAAAAATGTAATTCTGGTATTCCTACAACCATTTTTTTTAGAGAAGGAAAAGATTGATAATGAAGGTGAGAAAACCTTCTATGCCATAACTCACTAGGGTTGATTTTATCATGTACAAGAGCTTGAATATTCTGACCTAGGAGTTTATACAATCTTCCTTCATGAATTCCAATGATTCTAGCTCTTCTATCTTTGAATATTTAGACCATACAAGAAATTTTTCATCTACGAAAGCTACTCTATCTTTTTTCTCTTCCAAACAAGAAATAGATACTAGATTATTTTTCAAACCATGAACATATAAAAACATTACTAAGATTAATAGAGTTACTTGATTCCATATTGATAGTATATTGTCCAATTACCTTGACTGCATAAGAGTTCTTGTCTCCAAGCTCCACTTTATGAGGTATTTCCTTTTCAGTCATGCTTGAGAGATTTTTACGGTCACCTGTCATATGCCTTGAAGCTCCGCTATCGATCAACCACATATCATCTTCAATAGATCCTGTAAGAGCTGAGTAGTAGAAGAAATATGCTTCATCGTGTTTGGCCTTCTTTGAAGGTTCTTCATATTTGGCAGTTGACACATGGTGTCTCTCCTTTCTCTACTTTGTTAGTTTAGGACAATTTATTTTGTAGTGGCCATAATCATGGCATTCAAAAAATTGCACTTTTGACATATCTCTTTTGGATTTCTTTCTTGAATCATATATTTTCTTACCTCCATGTATATTGAACTTTTTTGCAAAGGCTTGAGAATATTCTTCCTTTTGAGGCTTTCCCTTAGAGTTAAACCTTGTCTCTTCTTGTGCACAACAGGTCCAAATTTCTTCCATCATTGGAAATGCCTTTCTTGTATTCATGCTTGCAGCAAATGCATCCCATGATCTAGAAATACCATTGAGTTCTATATTCACAAATTCCTTTTGGGGATAACTTCTTCAATAGATTAGAGTTGATATCTCAATTGATAAATCCTCACAAAGAATGAAGCTATAGTTTCATCCTTAGTCATATTTGTCTCATGAAGTTCATTCTTCATAATCATCACTTGTCCAATATTTCTGAATGAGAAAATATTAGTTAGGGCATCATACATCTTCTTGGATGAGTCAAGATGAGATATGTAGGGTATCAAGTGGTCTTTTACAGATTCCACTATGATACTAATAGTGTTTGTGTAATTGTCCTTGAACTTCTCCATTGCTGCAATGTTATGAGGTTCCTTCTCTTTTCCTGCTTCAAACTGTGGTTCCATGATCTTGCCTTTCATGATATCTAGAACATTATTCTTGGCAAGAATGAGGTCAATCCTTGTCCTCCATGCTATGAATTTTGAGTCCCCTTATAATTTTTGTTCTGACTTCATAGAGTAAGTCATGTCTATGTTGACTTTGAATTTGACTTGGTCAACCTTTGACTTTGAACAAAAACTCAACTTTGATGCCTTGGATAGCTAAGAGTACCAGGAGGTGCGCTAGGCTAAGGCACACTGGAATATCTAGGAATTAGGTCAAGTGCTTCACTTAAGGTGCCTCAACAAGAGGGTTAGGGTTTCATTCCTGCAGCAAAATTATGACTACAACTGGTGCTACAACGAGAAAATAATCTCCCAATATACCTTCCAGTGGTTATACTGTCTGAATATAGTGTGGGCTTGTTAGCAAAAATTTCTACCCTCCAATATGAGCTAATAAACATGTTATGGAAACTATAAAAACTTGGCTAATTATAGGATAAATATCCCCAGATGTCATGAGATAAACCCCTCTTAATTTAGACTAGGCCTTTCTATCCTCTGGGGGGATTCCCTGGGAACAAATGAAGTGCCCTTGTGGTTGATTTAAGGTCTGAAAACTCAAAAATCAGTGAGTTGTTTTGTCTTGGACAACGTGTAAAGCGGTCCAAAACAGTGGAAAAAGTTTATCAAATACACTTGGAGGGAAACTGTAGGGTTAGCACAATGATAATAAACTAGAAAAATCAAAGAAAACTACTCAAAGGATTGATACCATCACAGTAAATAGTTTAGAAATGAAATATAAGATTTTTGAATTCACCACAGTACCATCAAGAAGAAAGGTTCGAACAATAAACTCAAGCTTATTTATTGATCTAGATTTACAAGAGGGTTGGTTGTGCCACAGTTGACAATCTCACAACTGATACAATGACTAGTTTTCTCAATGACATGCCACTAGAAAGGAGAGAGAGAAGAATGAGAGAGACATTATGTTTCTCCTGCTAAGAACTGACGAAATAACCCATGGAAAGCCTCCAATATATAGCTAGATGGAGCACATATCTCAAGGAGTTAAGAGGGACACATGAGAGGGGTAATAATATACTCTAATTAGATGTGGGGAGGAGTAGTGAGATGACTAAATGTGAGTGTGAGTTTGAATGCACATGAATGGGTGAATGGTGAGCTAAGTGAGTGAGAAGAGGGGTGAAGTGAGGCGCATGGTATGCATGGGAGAAGTCAACTAACAACTAGTTGGAGTTGAATGAAACATGCTACCAGTCAACTATATGTGTGTCTATATACATGAGGGAGAATAAGGAAAGTTAATGGAGAAAGGATGAGCGGAAGTGAGAGTGGAAAAAGCACCCAAGTCAAGTGGAGAGTGGAGGTTCAGTTGACTTGAACATGATGGAGATAACTCTAGTGAACTCATGCGACCCCCCTAATATTGGGAACATGTGCCCTAGATTAGGTGGACACCACATCTATCTGAAGAACTGCTACATGTTGACCTCTAAGGATGCCACTTGGAACTGCATGGACAATGACTGGACTTGCTAAATATAGAGGAAACTAAAAATAGGACCCGCTAAAATAGGAACTCTAAAAATAGGGTCCTCCTAAAATAGAATTCTCTAAAAATAGATTCCTTTTCCTATTTTTATAAAAACTATCCAAATCACCCTCAATGACAGAGATGAAACTACCACATAAATACTTCCAAAAATAGAAACTCATATGAATACCCTTGAATTCATACCCATAAATCTCATCTTTCCACAAGGGATCTGAATATGCAATCAAAACTGTCACGCGAGCCCTGATGCTCAACCTACTAAAAATAGTAATATGTGTGGCATCATTCGGAAAAAGATAAAAAGGACTCTAGATGCCTCAAGGATCAATACTTCACTCTCAGAATCTGAATCTGGATCCTGGATCATAACCTGCCAAAAATAACAAGTTCTTGCATGTCGCCTGAAAAAAAAAGTGTCATCGGGCCTAGAATCCTGCAAGGACTCATAATGTATGCTCTGAACCACCCCAAACTGCCAGGAGACCCACTCAAATCGTGCCTCCTAAAAAGTAGCAACACCTGTATGTATACATCTCTCTCTAACAAATGCATGGAAACCAAGTAGACTGTGACTATGAAGTAAGCAACCATGTACTAATCATGTACCTTCCTTGTGTGTGAGCCAACCTCCTGCCCAACATAAGTGATAAAACCATGGAAAATATCAGTATGCCAACCAAAGTGTTGCATGCTCGCTCTTAACCCTAAATATTTTCAAGGGTGAAAATATAGGGGTTAACAATGGTGACTCAAGGGGACGAGATCCGCCTATGGGATGTTGAGAACCATACGAATCTTTGTGTCCATATATATAATCAAACTGATGCCCTGTGAGCTGAGGAATGTGTACCAAAATACCCATGTAGCTGTGTGGAAGGATACAAAGGCCTTGTAAGATGATGAAGAACAAATTGTAATATGACCTGCAGTACCAAAGCTTGTCCAATGGGCCATGGAGTCAAAATATATAATCATATTAAGGTCCTAACCCACACATAGGTATATCAATGTATTCAGATGTAATAAAGGTCAATATTAAT
This sequence comes from Picea engelmannii, assembly GCA_009831015.1. Lineage (NCBI taxonomy): Eukaryota > Viridiplantae > Streptophyta > Pinopsida > Pinales > Pinaceae > Picea > Picea engelmannii. The sequence goes on from ML795855.1 coordinate 10,146, forward strand.
AAGGCCTTTCAATAAAATAGAATAAGGCGGATGTAAGAAGACCTAATAGAAGCTTCTGCTTCTAGAAGGATATTCCTCTAGATGATTCTCTTAATAGACATATTTAGTATAAATAAGGGTCAAGGGTATGAGAACCCTATCTTGGAGATTATTGTAATAGAGCGATGCTCGATTGGAGGTTGCCCCTTCAAAGAGTCCTGTGAACATTTCTTTCTGAATCAAAGTGTTATTTCTATTGCTATTGTTATATCATTTCTGTGTATTGTGAAGATTATGCTGGATATTTTACTGTTATTCTGCCATTTCTAGCATTTTATTTTTGTTCTGCATATTTTATATATCTGGTATCTTGCAAGTGGTATCAGAGCACTTTCCTTGGAAGAAATTGTGGGTATTTTTTTTCTAGGGTATAGACGTATTCCGATGTCTTTAAGCCACAAAGATCTGTCATTACGTGCATAAACCAGCAGTTGAGGGATTCATACATGCAGGAAATACAAGTGGTTCTTAAGCGCACATCTGTTGGCCACCCTTGTAACCCCTGTTGGTACCCCTTCTAGTGGTAGCGCATCAGACAACACCTGTGTACGGATCGGCCTAGATTTCCTGAAGCCCTCTTTAGATAAACTTATCGGTCATCGGACTGCTATAGTGTCACCGAGAATAGCACTCGGGAAGATACTCTCTAGTACCTGGGTAGTCGGGTAGTACAGCTAAGGGTACGGTCTATCGTCCTTAGTTAGTGCCCTGAGATATTGGGTCGAGTACTACTATTGGACCCCACACATATATCAGAGAGCTATAGCACAGGAAAAACCCTTGTCTATAGAACCCTTGAATACCTAACCCTTGAGGAACATAAACATAAACAAATTAAACCGGCGAGATCTATTTTCGCTCATCTGTGTTCGAGTTGCTAAGTAAATACACATTTCTCTCTGGTTCAGAATTTGGGGATTTCAGCACTGCAGTATTCTTCAGACCAAAGTATAACCCTGCAGCTGTGAAAAAAAAAAGGTATGGAAATTTTTTCACCATTATTTGAGACCTATTCCATTAGATTCATCTCTTCTCCCTTATCACATTCATCTATATCATTTTTCTGCAAAAATTTCTGACCCTGCCCGCTCCCTTTTCAGTTCACCCATCCTCATGGCCCATACCCATAGCCAAGAACTAGAGTCTTGCTTCAAAACCTTGCAATCTGGTTTCCTCTAGACCCAACAAGAAGTGCAACAACTCAGTGCTACTATTTCCTCCCTTGATGCATCCATAAATGCATCCGTAAATGTAGTCGTGTAGTCTGCAATGGAGGAAGTCAAACATGAACCGACCACCCATCTTGAATCTATCTTTGCATCACTCTGCACCAAACTCAAGATCCCTACCGATGACTCTTTTCCTGATGAACATAAAAAGACTGAAGGTGAAACTTCTTCCCATTCCTTTCAACCCCGTCACTTTCAACGGGACATACGCCTTCCGCGGGTGGATGTAACCAAATTTGATGGCTCGAACCCCACTGGTTGGGTCACCCAAATGGAACATTATTTCTCTCTCTACAACATTACAGATAACTTGGCCAAACTCCAGTATGGTGTTCTCCATCTAGATCAAGAACGTTGGCAATGGTGGCAATGGAGAAAAACTTCCCGTCAAGGGTATATTGCTTGGACCCAATTTGTGACTGAGCTTTATGAACGCTTTGACACTAACACCAACCATCTAGGCCATTTGAAAAAATTGAAGCAATCAGGCACAGTAGAAGACTTCATAGCTGCATTTGAGCGACTAACTTTTCAAACAGAGGGCATGATTGATGCTTTCTTTCGAGAGTGTTTTATCAGTGGCCTCAAGGAAGAGATTTGGGCCCATGTCCTCATGGCTCGACCTATGACTTGGGTGGAGGCTACCAAAAAATCTAAAGAAGCACAACAAATTGTTTCCTCTCAAAACCGTAAGCCTTCCTTTATCCCTCTCCCTAAACCAGTAAACCCCACTACTCCATCCGCCCCATTAAAAATCCAAAAATTGACCAGGGCTGAAATGGATGAACGCCAACTCAAAGGCCTCTATTATAATTGTGATGACAAATATTTCCCAAGCCACAAATGTAAGGAACAAAATCTTTTTATGGCCATCTCTGAGGATATTCCAGAAGAGGATGTTGACACTCCCCTTGTGCCCAAGTCACCAAAAATCACTGACATAAACCCTCCCTCCGACCCTCCCGAAGTGGAACCGATCATTTCCCTCAATGATCTCACCAGCTTCTCTGCCCCCCAAACCCTCAAGTTAATCGGTTACATCAAGCACTGAAAGTTCATCATTCTGTTTGATAGTGGTAGCACCCACAATTTTATTCATCTCTGCATTTCCCAAGAAACCCATTGCTACATCCATGTTGTCAACAATTTCCAAATCATGATTGCCAATGGTGGTTCTATGAAATGTGGTGGGTGCTGTGAAAATGTGTGTCTCCAAATTGATGACTACCACCTAAAATCCCATATGTTTGCTATTGACATGGGCGGTTGCGACATTGTGTTGGGTGCAGACTGGCTAAGGAATTTGGGTCCCATTCTCATGGATTTTCATAACTTAACCATGCAATTCGACCAAGGAGGACACCAATATAAATTTCAAGGCATCACTACTGGTTCACCTGAGGTCATCAGTTCTCATCGCATGGAAAAACTGCTCAAAAAGGTCATTATGGTGTCATTGCCCAACTCCACGCCATACAAGCCACAGAGACCCCACCAGTGCCCCAAGACCCCCAAGCCCTCCTTTCTAAACATCAAATGGTATTTTCCACTCCCCAAGGACTCCCTCCTTCCCGTGGTGTCCATGATCATTCCATTCCCCTTGTCCCAGGAATCCTTCCCCCATATATACGTCCATATCGCCACCCCTTTGCACAAAAAAATGAAATTGAAAAAATGGTCCAGGAACTCCTTATTGTCGGCGTCATTTGTCCTAGTACAAGCCCTTACTCCTCTCCGGTCGTCATGGTACTGAAGAAAGAAGGTTCTTGGAGAATGTGTACTGACTTTCGTGCTCTCAACAAACTAACCATCAAAGACAAATTTCCCATTCCTGTCATTGATGACCTCCTGGATGAATTGAGTGGCGCCCAATTCTTTACCAAACTTGATCTTCTCTCGGGCTATCACCAGATACGTATGAAAGAGGCTGACATTCCCAAGACCGCCTTTCGCACTCATGAGGGCCATTATGAGTTTTTGGTCATGCCCTTTGGTTTGTGTAACGCCCCCTCCACCTTCTAGAGCCTCATGAACCATGTTTTCCACCCTTTTCTCCATCATTTTGTCTTAGTTTTCTTTGATGATATCCTCATCTATAGCAAAACCTGGACATACCATCTTACTCATGTGGATCAAGTTCTCTGCCTACTCTCTCAGCACCAACTTTTCTTGAAACAGTCCAAATGTGATTTTGTTGCCTTAGAAGTAGAATACTTGGGTCATCTGGTGGGAAAGGATGGCGTCAGGGTGGACCCAAAAAAGATTGAAGCTATGCAAGACTAGCCACACCCAAATACTCTCAAAATCTTGCGTGGATTTTTGGGCCTCACAGGGTATTATTGCAAGTTTGTTAAGAACTATGGAAAGATTACAACACCTCTCATGGCTCTCCTCAAAGACCTTTGTGTTGGAATGTGACACCTCAAGGAAAGGAATCGGTGCTATCCTTATGCAAGAGGGTCAACCTTTTGCCTTCATTAGCAAGCAACTGTTTGAAAAGAATCTGGGCAAACCCATTTATGGAAAAGAAATGTTGGCGATTCTGCATGCCCTTGAGTTGTGGCATCCGTATCTCTTGAGGCAACGCTTCCAAATTAAGATAGACCATCAAAGCCTCAAGTACTTTATGGAACAACGCATTTCCTCCTAGGAACAACAAAAATGGGTAACCAAGCTCTTTGGATATGATTATGAGATCATTTACAAGAAGGGCAAAGACAATGTCGTGGCGGATGCACTGTCCCGGAAATATGAAGACGAAGGATCCCTTTTTTCTCTTTCCTTCATTGTACCCGATTGGCTCCAAGCTGTGCACTAGGAATGGCTTCAAGATCCCAAAAGTTCACATCTGATCCAGCAACTGCAAAACAAGGCTCTGGATCCCCTAGGGTACTCCTGGATCCAAGATGAGCTTTGATACAAAGGTTGCTTGTATTTAAGTAAACAATCCAAGCTCAAATCCACGGTGCTTTCTGAGCTTCATGATACACCCACAGCGGGGCACTCAAGGTTCACCAAAACATATGACCGAGTCAAACGTTCTTTTTTCTGGGATGGTATGAAACAGGACATCCGTAAGTTTTTCATTGAATGTGAGGTGTGTCAATGCAACAAGGGAGAAACAGTCAAATCTCCAGGCACCCTCCAACCGCTTCCAATTCCCCCTGCTATTTGGAAGGATATCTCTATGGACTTTATTATAGGCTTACCCAAATTGGGGAATAAATCAATCATAATGGTGGTGGTGGATCGCCTTTCCAAGTATGCTAATTTTTGCACTCTTCCCCACCCATTTACTGCATCCACGGTGGCTCAAATTTTCATGGACTAGGTCTTCAAGCTTCATGGCATGCCACACTCTATTGTTTTCGATCAAGACCCAACTTTCACAAGCAATTTTTGGCAAGAGTTGTTTAAGCTACAAGGCACATAATTGTATCTCAACTCAGCTTATCATCCCCAAACGGATGGTCAAACAGAAGTTGTCAACAAGTGTTTGGAAACATATCTGAGGTGCTTTGCCTATGGAAAACAACACTAGTGGGCTCAATGGTTACCCCTCGCCGAATGGTGGTACAACACTACATACCATACAGCCACTTGCATGACTCCTTTTGAAGCGGTATATGGACAGAAGCCACCTTCAGTTCTCTCATACTTACTGGGTACCTCGAAGGTCCAGGAGGTTGACCTGTTGGCAATTTCAGCTATCAGAAAGAAAATCAGCGTATACTTGTCATTGATGGCAAGAATGTGTGGTCGCAGTGATGAAAATAGCATTGAATAACAGCGCAGTAATAATCGAGAGGAGAAGAGACAGTGATCGTTGGATCCCATCCTAATTTCCCGAAAGAACCAGGACCGTCAGATCTGTAGAAGCTGCGAGAGAGATAAATTCATCGGAGAATTGGGGATCGCGAGTTCAAAGTGCAAAGAACACTTATCATTGAAAACCCCGAAATCGCGATATGCGATTTCGCGATTTGATCGCAACCGTTAATCAGGCAGGGATCTGGACCATTCATCTGTATGGACACGTGGCAGCCAGGAGGCCTCATCGGCAATTCGGGGATCGGGACTTCATAATGCAAAGTTCACTCCACAACGAAATCCCCGATTTCGCGATATGCGAAATCCCGACGGAATCTAAACCGTCAGATCAACATGTGACCTAGACCGTCGATCTACGATAGCAGTCCACGTCAGCTAAGGGACACGTGGCACAAACAGGTGATGACAAGTGTCAGGCAGATCTAACACTTCAGGCACATACAATTAATGAATCAGAGTGACAAGTGGCAGTGTTTAAACATGTGTCGGACCATGAGTGACGTCAGCAGAGGGCAGGTGGCATCGGAGTTTCGGGGATCGGGATATGATTGTCAATAACACAATGCATCAAGAACTCCGAAATCGCGAAATGCGATTTCGCGAAGTAATCACAGCCGTTGGATAAGAATCAGATCTGGACCGTTGATCTCTGTCATCGGGAAATCGGGGATCGGGACTCCTAGAGGCATGTGTACAATGACATCGTGAGTGGCGAAACTCCGATGGAATGATATAACCAAGGGCACACGGAAACAGGTCATATGGACACTGTTATAGCTAGGAGGGCTAGCGCACATTTTCGAGAGGTATGGTGGTGGTCACGTGATAGTTGGTCACATGTGTAGTCAGAAGGGGCTAAGCTCGGAAAAGAGCAAATCGGGA
>ML795855.1:26799-61125 GCA_009831015.1 Picea engelmannii
TTCCTATTCCTATAGGTGTAAAGTTATCTGCAGATTAGTGTCCCAAGACACAGGAAGAAGAAGAGGACATGTCCCATGTTCCATATGCCAGTGCAGTTGGTAGTTTGATGTATGCAATGGTTTGTACTAGACCGGACATTGCATATGCAGCGGGAGTTTTGAGCAGGTATATGTCAAAACCAGGGAAGGAGAATTGGACAACAATAAAGAGGGTCTTCAGGTATCTTCGTGGCACCACAAATTATGGATTGTGCTACCAAGGAAGACCGTGATTGGACAGAGTGGTGGACATACATGGATTTGTTGATGCAAACTGGGCTGGAGATTTGGATCGCAGAAGATCTACAAGTGGGTATGTGTTTAACCTATTTGGAGGAGAAATCAGTTGGATGAGCAAATGACAGGCTGTAGTGGCACTCTCAACTACAGAAGCTGAATACATGGAAGCCACTCATGCAAGAAAGGAAGCAGTATTGTTACAAATATTGTGTTCAGGTATTGGGTTGGTACAACAAGCAGTGAGATTAGACTGTGACAGTCAGAGTGCAATATTCCTGGCAAAGAACCCAACTTATCATTCGAAGACAAATCATATTGATGTTCAGTATCACTTTGTGAGAGACATGGTTGAGGAAAATAAGGTTTTGTTGGAAAAGGTTGACACTTTGAAGAATGCTACAGATTCATTGACAAAGTCTGTGAGCACAGAAAAGTTCTCTTGGTGTAGAGTAACAATGAGCATTGATGCCCTGGATTGTTGACTATATAATCCCCTAGACCCCTGGATGCAAAGAAAACAACAAGTGGGAGAATTTTGGGTATGTGTTATATTCTTTTAATGTGTGTGTGTGGGGGGGTGCATCAGATACGACAACCGCGTCTGCGGTTTTTGCTATTTTTAGCAGATTTTGCTATTTTTAGTTGATTTGTGAATTAATCCCGGATTACGGGATTAGGGTTTTGGTATCTATGGAATACCTAAAAACAGTGTATATATTGTATGGTGAATGGTGAAATTCAATATAATGAAAATAAGAAAGGTTTTCTCGGTTGAGGATTTCCGGTAAAAATCTCTGTGTACTTTGTGTATGAGCCATTGATTAATTTCTGTATTTCTTAAGAATCTATATGCATTGCTTTACTTCGCAGGTTTAAAACTTACAATTCATGTATGCCAAAATGCCTTTTGGGTTGATGAATGCAGGGGAAACCTTTCAGGGAGCTATGGATATAGCCTTCATTGGGGAGAAAGATCAATTTGTAGTGATATATTTGGATGACATCACAGTCTTCTCCAAGTCAGACAAGGAGCACCGCTGCCACTTGAAAAAAGTTTTCTTGAAGTGTCGGAGGTATGGATTATCTTTAAATCCCAAGAAATATTTGTTTTCTATGAAGGAGGGGAAGATTTTAGGCCATATAGTATCAGCAGAGGGAGTGAGAATTGACCCCAGTAGGGTAGAAGCAATTCAGACCCTGTCACCTCCTAGATCCAAGAAGGAAGTCCAGGCCTTTTTGGGGAAGATTAATTTTCTGAGGAGATTCATCTCAAATTTTGCTGAGATAGTGAGACACATCTCAGCCATGATTAGAAAGGGAAATGAAGTGAAATGGACCGCTGAACCTAGGGAATCTTTTGTCCAGATAAAAAGGGCATTGACTAAGGCACCGGTGCTGATCAGTCCTGACTATTCCAAAGATTTCCTGATTTTTTCTTTTGCTTCTTATGATACAATAGCAGCGGTCTTATTGCAGAGAAATGATCAAGGGTGAGAGCAACCTATTGCCTTCTACAACAAGGCATTGAGGGATGCAGAACTCCGATACGAGATCATGGAGAAGAAGGCCTATGCCTTAGTGAAAGCTCTCAAAGCTTTCAGAGTCTATGTCTTGCACTCAAGGATCACTGCATATGTTCCTTCGGCCTCTGTGAAGGACATCCTCGTACAACTTGACATAGATGGAAGAAGAGGTAAGTGGATTGCCAATATCCTAGAGTTTGACCTGGAGATCAAGCCCACCAAGTTGATAAAGGGGCAGGGTTTAGCCAAGTTGCTGGCTGAATCCAATTGCAAAGCCTTGGGAATTAACTTCATCAACGAGCAAGCTGAGTCATCCAACGATCATTTCCAGAGTGCCTTATTGCTAGCAGCATGCCCCTGGTACAATGATATCTTGTACTTTCTACAAGAATTAAGGCCTCTCGATGGTATGGAAAAAAGCAAGGCAAGAGCTCTAAAGCTCAGAGCGGTCAGATATTGCCTCATTGACCAAACCTTATACTGGAAAGACCCTTTAGGGGTATTTTTAAGGTGTCTGGACCCACAAGAAGCCCAACAAGTTACATTTGATTTCCACAGTGGCCTTTGTGGGGGTTATCATTTCTGGAATACTACAACCCATAAGATCCTCCGAGCTGGGTATTACTGGCCCACTTTATTCCTTGATGTCTGCAGAGAAGTCAGAGCTTTCATCAAATGCCAAAAGTTCTCAGGAAAGAATCAACTCAAATCTCTGTCGTTAAAGCCTATAGTAGTTTCAGCTCCCTTTCAGTAGTGCGGATTGGAATTCAATGGAGAAATTCATCCTCCCTCAAGAGGCCAACACAGATGGATCCTGACTGTGATAGATTATTTCACCAAATGGATAGAAGTTGTCCCCACCATGATCACTTCCCACAAAGTAATTCTCAGCTTCCTGGAGGATATCATAGCCAAGTTTGGCTACCCTAGTAGAATTATCATTGATAATGCCTCCCCTTTTGGTCTGAGCCCCTAATCAAGTTCTATGAGCAGTATGAGATCTCATTGATTCACTCTACTCCCTATTATCCTCAAGGAAATGGACTGATAGAATCTTCCAATAAAATCCTGATCAAGCTCATTAAGAAATTGTTGGAAGACAATAAAAGGGTCTGGGATTCGAAACTCAAAATTGCTCTATGGGCTGACTGAGTGACAACAAAGAAGTCCCTAGGCATCTCACCTTTCCAACTCATTTACGGAACATAGGCCATTTTCCCTACTCAGCTCGCCTTGTCCGTGGAGAAATTCCTCCAAGACCTTGAAGGAGAGCCTGACAATATGGTCAGAAGGATTCATCAGATGGTGGAAGTGCAACAGATCAGAGAGCAGGTCATGAATAAGGCCTACCATCATCAATAGAAGATCAAGCAGGCTTTTGACAGGAAGAGCAGAAAGAAAGAATTCGAGCAGGGTGTTCTGGTGCTCAAATGGGATACACCCAGGCAGGACAGGGGCAAGCACAGTAAGTTTGATGCCCTCTGGTTTGGGCCTTTCAAGATCCTTGAAGTATTTTCAAACAACACATACAAGTTGTAGGATATGGAAGGAAAAGAGGTTTTTAGTGGCACAGTAAATGGGCATTTCTTGAAAAGATGTTTTCTGTGAGCCACAGTCGGCTCTTTTGTTTTTGTAAATATTGTTTTGTTTTCAGCTTAATAAGTGACTCCATATCCCAACAACAAGGCACCAAATCTGCAAAAGAGTCCTTAGAGCATCACAGGGATGACTCTATCCCCCATGGAGCCAATGTTAGCGATATTTCTTGTAACGGGGGTGAAATGCGAAGGAATGGGTTAAAAACCCACTTACCCTAAGTTTGGGATGCAAATGCATCTCTGTTTAAATGGAAATCAAGTTTGGACAGTAGAGATTCACGTGCCCGGATCAACGACGCACATAGGATTCTGGAGCCCCCCCACCTTTCTACCTTTAAGTGGAAAGGGGGGGTCTGGAATCAAAGGCGCATCTCTTCAACGACTATGATTAGAGTGCCTGGATCAACGGTGCTCAAGGTGATTCCGGACCCCCCCACCTTTCTACCTTTAGGCGGAGGGGGGGGGGGTCCGGAATCGAGGGCGCATCTCTCCAATGACCACGATTTGAGTGCTCGGATCAACGACGCACTGGAAACCCGAGCATCCTCTGTCCTTCTGCATTTAACTAATGTGGGCCCCTTCCCTGTCGTGTAATCTCTCGTGCCATCTATTCTCCTCCTGGCCCTGCGATGAGGTTCGCTCTCTTTAGTCCTTCCTCATCCTCCGACGTCTGTCCACCTCCCCTCTTCTGGTATGTGTGGTCCCTTCCCCATCTCATCATCCACTCACCACCGACGATGTGTCCCGCTCCCTTCCACATCAGCCTCCCACTAAAATGTGCCCATTATATCTCATCTCCTGCCCCCCTCCGCTCATTTCCTTCTGCCATGTGCCTTCCCCTGTAACCTCTCTCATACCTCATCACTTCATATCTCACCCTCATAGTTTTGGCACCACCACTCCCGTTATACGCCCCATCCTTCGCACTGGCCTTCACGCCCATTCATCAGGCTGTTCAGCTAATCCAGGTGGCAGCACGAGGGGTCTTCCACGTCCCCAAGGTGCCAAGTTGGTCGGGTCATCCTCAATCCCAATGAAGCAGTTATTGAGGTATTTGGTGGTGGTTAGACATTGCCTCTGCCATAATGGGAAAGTCCGACGATGAATTAAGAGCACGTCGACTCGCCTACGGAACTGTCAGAAGTTCGATTGCGTATGCTATAGGTGCACGACCATTCAGAGACTGCGGGTGCAGATTGTCAAAGGCCATGCAGACGCAATGTGTTTAATGCAACGTCTCGATTTGGTTGGTTGTTGTTGTTTTGAGTATATGTAGGCGTTTTCGCCATTTTTGTATCTATCGATGGTAGAGCAAAGCTCCCGACTGTAAAGTTTTAATGATCATTCTAGTTCTATGGTTATGCATATGTGTTTGAGATTTCTTGTTTTATGACAAACAGTTTTCCTGCTCCGCCTATGTTTTCATCTTATACCAGAGAGTTCATGATCGACTGATTTGCATGAGTTGTTGCAGTTATGCTATGATAAAGGATTTACCGTAGCATTATTGTATTCCCTGGTTTTCTGCATTTGGATGTAAGAAGATCTTGCCTTTAAATGCTTCCTCTCACAGTCTGTTAGAAACCTGATGTTGATAACAAACCCCTGCACTCTTCTTATGCAAGTCTTCCCCCTACTCACCCTTATTACGAATCACTTTTTGAAGTTTATCTAAGAACTCACTCGCCCATGCATGCCTGGCCTAGTTTCAGAGTTGAGACGATATTGTTCTGAGTTTACTTCCATTTGATCACCCCTTTCTAAACAAATCGTGACATTAAACTGATGGGTGTCGGGATCTTCTCCTGCTGCAATCCAGGAGTGACTTTCGATGCTAAGACTTTGTACAAGTATAGTGGAATTGATATTCATCATAATCTCAATTGGAACTATAACATTGAGAAAAGAATAAATGGAGGGTGGAAAAATTATCATGGGTTTGAAAATACATGTAAATTAACAAAACTTTGGCTATGGGATACGAAAAAGTTAATCTTTGAGACTCTTGTCACTCATGTTATCTTATATGGATGTGAATTTTGGGGAAAGATAGAACAGATCCAAAAGAATTTTATAATTTATAATTTCAAAATTAAGGGCAATACACCCTATCCTATCCTCCTCATCGAAGCGAGTCTTTCCTCCATTGAGAACACAACTATGATTAGGTACTCAATGTACAAGAACAAGATAAACAACATGGATGACAAGAGGCTCCCCAAAATTGCTTTATACTCTATCCAAAATCACCAACGGCTCAAGCGGGGATGGCATAATGATGTCAAGTCTTGGCTAAATAATTGGGGAATAAAAGAAGGAAGTTATTCTACAAAATACCAATGATATTAAAAATATTGTACAAGATAAATTTAATGAGAATATATGGTGTGATAAAGAATTAGAGGACAAAACAAAATTAAGATATTATAAGGAGGTGGTTAACCCTAACCTTGAAGATCAAAAGTATCTTTTTGTTTTGACTAGTGAAAGAAGAGAATCAATATTGCTAAAATAAGAACTAATTCTCATGAGATGCATAGTGAAATTGGGCGTTGGGCAATCCCCAAAACACCACAGCAATAAATAATTTGTCACCTTTGTGACACCAAGAGGGTTGAAGATGAAAAACACTTTCTCCTATAATTCCTTGTGTATACCTAAATTATCTTTGTGTATACCCAAATTAGATTCCAATTCCAAAATATTTGTCACAATATTGACCTTCCTAACCTTCTAAGTCGTCAAAACTTTAGTGATCTTGGAACACTTCTCTTAATGATTTTCAAGCATCGAAATAACATTTTAAAGAAATCCAAGTAATCTATTACTTTTATTAAGGTATTATAGACCAATTTTGGTCTAAGTGGACGTTAAACACCACCACCACCACCATCATCATCATTGTCATCATCATCATCATCATCATTATCATCATCATCATCATCATGTTTGAAAAATACATATGAATTTTTTTTAATTGTTATATAAAAGAGCTATATAATGCTTTTGATATAGGTTTTTATTTTTACTGGTTTGCATAATGTTCTTTAAAAAAAGGTTTTACTTTTTTTAAATAATATTAATAATAACAATAATAAGTAATTACACACGCATATAAAGAAGAGGGGGGTGTTATGATGAATAGATATGTTATATATTTCTAGATATGTGTGTTCAAGTAAAGGTAAATGATGGGTACCTGCACCGAAGGGTCCTATTGCAATGTTGGTGCAACTGATAAAGTAAAGGAGATTGTATGGTAACTAAGAGAAATTATTGAGTTATAGATGCTTATTTGAACCCTTGACCTATAGCAATATTTCCTTAAGTGATATTTTCATTACGAGTGAATATAAAAGAAAACTTACACCTACATGTGTGTGTGCATAGGTGTATAGATAGAACTTAGCAATGTGACTTAAAACCCTTACTGATTTTTATGGATAAATCCAGCCTACGGATAAGCTATATCTCCCTTGGATCTTCCCTTTATCCAAGACATGCAGAGGGGCTAGATTCCTATATATTTTCCCCTAGATCTAACTATTTTTTTTTCCTTTTACACTAATGGATAGAATGCCATACCTCTTTATTGAAGGTTGTCCTTGCATGTCTAAATGATGCAACTCTCGAGATATTATCTCCAACTCCTATGATCCACTTCTTGCACACAAGCAATAGACAAATATCAATTCTACAAATCCTACAAGTGTTAGGAAACTCAAATATAGTTTGGATCTATTATGATCTATTCAAGGTGAGATCAAATATAACATTTACCATTAAACATGAATAACATGAAAGGGGAAAAGCATAGATCTATATTAATATGAAATGGAGAAGTACATCAAATTTTACCTTAGATGAAAGATGCATTCCTTCTAGTTCTAGGTTCCCAATTCTCCTCCTTAGCCACTTGAGCTTCCCTCTCTATTTCACCAATGTAACCACTCTGTTGTGGTGGGAAATCTCCCTACGGACTAGCAAATAAGGTTATATTATGCATGCAGATATGACCAAAAGAAACCTACTTTCTACCTTCATCCCCAGACTTAATCCCCATTTCTTTTCAGCAAATACATGGTTATACCAACATACCTTGTTCCAAATGTTCGATGTTGATCCCTCTTCATGCTTGATCGCTTGTTAGTAGCTCTCCTCCTAAGGCTGATCTGCATACAAAAAAAGCAACAAACTACACATGCATTTTACCTACAGACTAATGGGTTAGAGATTCAAACATATATTTATTGAACTATGAAGAACTCATATAGTGGGACATGAAAAGCATTTCTTTATTATTAACTTTAATGAATCAACTTACAATGTCGAAACCAGCCACTGCTCCGCGAATCCTGATCCTGGGCTCCTCTTCAAATGTTCTCCAACTTCTTTTCTTTGTATCTCTTCTTGCACAAGGATAGCTAAAGGGTTGGGACAATGGGAATGTGCAATTGGGCAGAGTTTCTTTACTCTTATTCTCCTCTTCCAAATGGGACCCCTAACCCTCATTTTATAGGCTAGAAGAAGCTAGGTATTTGGATGAACCCTCGGCCATGCATGGTTGGGAGTTTCAGTTAACTCACCCAAAGTTGTGTGTTCCATTGGAAACTTTCCTTTTTTCATGCTTTTGTCGGTCCACGTAGGATGTTTTAGGTCAGCTAGCATGTACATGTGTTCAGTAATGGAGTAGGGTGCATGGGCCCTTATAAAAGAGGTTTTTTAAAGAGTTGTTCAGCAGTGCTTTGGCAAAGAAGGGATCTGAGATGGCCTGATGCTAGGTAGGCATGTATGGTGCAAATTAGGGTTATAACAGATGCCCCCTAATGTGTGCGATCAGAAGAGAATCTAATGACCGAAATACATTACCAATCTTTACTGATGTACCGAACAAGTGAGCCCAGGGACCAGGAACCGGGAGGCACCGTCTGCAAAATAAAAAATGTCTCATCGAGGCAGGCATACCCATGCTCGGGATAAAATAGAATCATGGCTACCAATCAAATACACTGTAGATCCATGTCAAATAACTATATAAAGTGTAGCCATGAACAATACACAGCGGAGCTACATCTCGAAATCAAAAAGATATATATAGAGAGTATCCATCTTCTAGAAGATGATACAACCTGATGGTTGGAGATGAGATCTTCAGAGCTCGAGCAACAACTTGAAAATCTTCAAAACTCAAGGTAGGAGTGTAATATGAGTGTACGAATTCACTACCCATAGGTCTTTGACGGCTCGTCGGTCATGGACTAGATAATTTTGATGATCAGACTGAAAGCTTCATTGATTTCGAACAAGGAGTTGATTGGACATTCAGGATGGTCGGGTATGAGGGCAAGAGACAAATTGTAGAGGGGCCGACTCAGTCTTGGTAGAAAATTCCCTTGGACAAAAACACAACAAATGATGAAACTTAGGCAGCATGGCATTAATCATAAGTTTACGAAGTAGGAGGCAACACAAACACTCCATATGTTTGGAAGAATAACCAAACGGAGGAGGAAACAACTCTATGTAGTGAGAATAGCTTCCTAAGGTCGTACTACATCCCATAGTTTGATGAACAAACGAACATATGTGATTTATCCAAGGGTGACTCATTATGCTACCAATAAAGAAAATACTTTTCCCTTCCTCTTTTTGGGGTATATTTGATTTTTTTGTCTTTTTCAATAATTTTGGAAAAAAGAATAAAGGAATGTTACGTTACAACGGAGGAACGAGTGTTACAAACATACAAGTTCAAGGCACAAGGACAAGACTAATGTTCATAATAATGATACTCGGGAAAAATCCTTTGGGGGCCAAGGGTGTTAAGACGCAGAAGCAAAGTGCTACAAGGCTGGTGTATAAGGTATGTAAATGTGGTTAACAAAACACACAATGGTAACATCCTTCGATGTAAGTTTAACGAGCCCAAAGAAGGAAAGATCGATGGTTTTTCATATTTAGAGAGTCTGAAAAAACATAAAAGGAGACTCCATTGGGGTACCTTTTTTGAAGATAGTCTAGTTGGTTCCAAAAAGGGGTAAACTAGCACCGACAAGACGTCTATTCAAAACTATTTTAATGAGTGTGATAAGGACAAGATCACTCAGCCATTTTTTCATTTTCAAGGAGTTTGAAAAATGCTTAACTATGGACTCTGTCAGGAATGTTCTTCTGGACCAATTTAATGAGTGTGAAAGAATAAGGTCACTCAACGATGTTTTTAATTTTAGGGAGTCTGAAAAGAGCTTAACTATGGACTCCGTGGGGGTTCCTTTTTTGTAAGTTTAGTCCCTCAGGCCCAAAAAAGGGGTATAATTATACCTGAGAGTACTCTTCTAAAGAACTGAAGTTCCATAGAGTATACCTTTGTTCGTATAGTTGACCGTCCAGACCAAAAAAGGGGTAAACTACCGCCAGACAGACGTGACTTCAAATTTCAATTTAATGAGAGTGAAAGGCCACAAGATCACTCAACAATATTTTCATGTTTAGAGGGTCTGAAAAGGGCTTAAAAGAAGACCCGTTATATCGTTTGGGAGTCCTGAGGGTGAGGTCAAGAGCGAAAAGGAATCGTGCAAATGAAGCTCAAACTTGTAATTAGGAAAAACTACAAGGACTCTCGAGCCTACAATGATTAGAGATAGCATGGATACCATAATGAAACCAGGATATACCTAGGGCATCCATGTTTCGGTAAGCTCTACCACCAAGTCCCGACACTTCTAAAGAAGCTATGATGGTTCTGTGTCACAACCTGATGGGATCGATCCTATGGTAAAAGAAAAAGGCAACGAGATACAAAAGTCAGGGTAGAAACCTAACCTATATGCTCAAGTTGATCCTCATAATTTTTTTTCCCATAGACCGTCGAAAATGACCCAAAACTCCAAAAAACTATGCCAATTCCCGATCATATCCCTCCCATGCAACTCCTGAATCACTCTAAATGGTTTTTGGTATAAATAAAATGATAAGGGAGGCCAAAAAAGTGACAAAAAGAGGCCAAAAAGTCTATAAATAGAATCTTGCAGCTCATTATCACCATTGTTGATTTGGAAATTGACTCTGGAGCCAAAAGACCCCCTTTGATAAAAGTGGTGATTATGAGAGCTACAGTGGATGAAAAGAACTTCTGTCTGGACCAAGTAAGTACAAACTCTCTTAACTTGCATTTTAAGTCTTTATTTTTGCATTGGGTTTCATTTTTTAGGGGGGGCGACAACCTTTAAAAGGTCATCCTTAGGTCCACGTAGGCTGTCTCAGGACAGACCACATGTACATTCGGGAAGAGTAAACTCTGCACACGTGTACACATGACTGTCACTATTGCAGCCCGTGTGGGACCCCTTATTGAATGAAAAAGGCTTAAAAAGCAAGGGTTAACCCTCTTGAAACTTGGTGTTTTGTAGGATGTATGTCCACTGGAGAGAAAGAGAGCATGAAGAGGTTAGTGAGTTGGTCAGGGAAGACCCCAATGCTGTGGCGACTTTGATGCAATGTGGGTTACTCAAGTTTTTCCTATGTCCTTTTATGCGGGCACAACCTAGGCTACTGAATTCCTTGGTTGACTATTGGCATCTATATGCAGAGGCATTCATGTTAGAGGGGCAGTCACTGGTGCTCACGACCGAGGAAATTTATTTTTTGACTGGCCTCTCCCAGAGAGGAGAACCAGTCAACTTCTAGACTTTTCCTTCGGGGCTGCATAACATAGTGGAATTGATAAGTCTATACTATGCGAATGATACAGACCGCTCAAGCTCGCAAGTTCCCATAAGAAAGATCACTGAATTATCGCTACAGGCGATAGTATTTCTTATTGGGAGAATCACTAGTTCTGCGACTCTACATCAGGCGTCTTGTGCACAGATGAACTGTGCAATCCAGTGCTTAAATGCACAATTTTTTTATTAAAGTACCACATTTCTTGAGTGTATGAAGAGGCAGTTGATAGATTGTCATTTGCGGACATAGAGGAACTTCGGGTTCGGGGCTATTCTGTGTTCGTTCTTTTTTTAGAGAGTTCCAAGTTTTAGTCCTCAAGTAGTGGTACGAGGACATCAGGCCTCTCTTCCTATTGTGTGTAGATGGGCAGTATTACTGCCGCGATAGGGTGGCGGAAGGACCAATGAGTCCTTCGATGATGACTTCTTCGTGTGGTTGTCGCAAAAAATCCTAGTTATAGAGGATTACCCTTATGCCAAGATTGATTTCTAGAGAGACCTTGAGATACCAGTACCTCCTGGTGAGGAGCGAGGGGAGATGGGTAAGTCTCCAACTTTGTAGTTTTTTTGTGTTAAACATATGTTGTTTTTATGTTGTTTTGTTATATATATCATTTTTTTGTTATACCAGAGTATTTGACGGATATGTGTTCATTGTGTGCAGATGTGGGACTAGTGCGACTCGTTGACTATGCAAGGAACAGGCGTTGTCCTTGGCTAGGGGCCACACCTACCACCGCAGGGGGATCAACAATAGCAGGAGATATTCCAGCCAGGGAGGCTGAGAGCGTACTGAGATGATTCGAGTGGAACTTTACTGCGCTCACTCGCACGGTCCCGATGGTAAAGATTGAGGACCTGCCACCATCTATGCAGTCTCATGTAGTGGGGGCACCACGGACGTGGGTCTAGTTGTTTTGGAATTTATCCAACGCTATGGATCAGTATAACAAGGCCCACATGCCCTGACTTTAGCTAGACAATTTTACATTCCACGAGCACTACTTGTATATATTTTTTGAGGGCATAAGCCCTGTGACTCATTATTGGTCCTATTTTTGAGGCGCTTGTGTCCATCTGTGTACTCTGGTTACTTTATGATATTATATATGGTTTTTTTTTGTCTTTTTTGTCTTATGGATCATGTGTGCAAAAAATGTATTTACATGTTTATGTGAATGTTCTATCATATGTGTGCAAGATGCCAATCCAAAATTTGATTAGCTAGAGTATCTGTAACTTGGTTTAATCTCCTAGGAACATGAAAATATGTAATATAATCAAAGTTTCGTTCTAATAGACGTACCCTAAGGAATCGTCGATGAAAATTTGGATCATGAACTTGGTATACTCTGTTTAACTGAGACACAACCAGTTGAGCGTCGAGATAGACCCAAAGATGAGAGATATCCAATGAAAAAGCATCACAAAGCAACTCAATAACTACACTATACTTGGTGACATTATTTGTGGTGTCACCTAAGCATATACCTCCGGAAGATAATAACTGGCCTTGAGGTGTAAAGATTACCCAAGCTGTGGAGGCAAGCCTCCGAGTGTGCCGACTAGCACCGTCTGCATACCCAATGAACACCTCAGAATCACTTGACATCTGCCACAGTGAAGAAAGATAACATCAACGACATGTCCATAACACTAAAAGAAACTAAAAAGTAATAGTACAAAGACTATACATATGTTACAAAAAGTTACCCACAATGACCTGCCTATGAGTAATACTTCTTGAGGTAGAGCCCATTTCTAGGCTCCGCCAAAGCATTCCCTTCAAAGTCAACCAGACGATAAGCACCCTTTTTTAAAACCTATTTTATGATGAAAGGTATGAACCACATGGGTTTGAATTTTCCTGCCCCCAGGGGGTCCTTATCTTGGTCATAGACCAAGACAAGGTCACCTTCAAAGAAAATCCAAGGATGAACCGACCTATCATACTGACACTTGACCTTATGTTTGTGAGCCTCATTGGTTAGGGCCGCATCATGACACTGCTCATTGATTTTCTCAAGGTATACTAACCGTTCTTCGAGTAGAGAAGTGTCTAGCAATAACTTTACTGCCAACTTTAGAGACAAAATTTGACATTCGATAGGCAAGACTGCCTCCAGCCCGTAAACGAGTTGGAAAGGTGAGAAACTAGTTGCAGTCTTAACAAATGTTTGGTAAGCCTATAATTCCGAGTATAACATCAAATGCCAATTTGACTTGGCTGAGTTGATCGTTTGCTATAGAATGGTCTTAAGAGTTTTGTTCACAGCTTCCACCTGACCATTTTCTTGGGGGTAGTAGGGTGACAAATGTTCCTGCCGTAACCCAAGATTTGACGTTAACTCGGTCATCATCTGGTTTTGAAAGTGAATGCCATGGTCAGTGACAATCTCCCTTGGGACATCGAACCTTGCTATTATTTGGTTGAATAAAAAGAGAGTTGCAGTCTCTCCATCATCTTTAAACGTTGGCATAGTTTCAACCCACTTTGTAAAGTAGTCGACAACTATGATGATATAGAGGTGCCCCCTTACTGAAGGAGGGTTTCATGTAGTGTAATCAATCCCCCACTTGGTGAAGGGACCAACTTTGATGACATGAAACATGGGAGCATGATGTTCCCTCATATTCCGAGAGAATATTTGGCATGGGTGACACTTCTTGACCGATTCGATACAATCTTTGATAAGTGTCGGCCAGAAGTAACCTGCTCGTAGAATCTTTTGGGTTGTTTCCAACCCAGAAAAATGACCGCCACAAGCTCTGGTATGGAAATCGTTAAGCATGATAACTTCTTCATCGTGAGTGAGACATCGGCATAGGATGCAATATACACCTCTCCAATACAATGTATCATCGAGTATAAGATAATTCTTAGCCTGATGGCATATGCGTTGACGCTCATCACGAGAAGCAGTGGTGGGTCACTTCAAAGTCTAGATATATATAAGTATATCTCCATAAAAGGGATCCGAAGAGGTGATAAAAAACATATCTCCTCTGATAGGTGACTCTTCGAGCACAAGATCACCTGACTCAACCAAAAGTTCTGAAATAAGTTATGCAAAGACCAGTGACTTTTTGGATTTTTCTAAAATGAAATCTAATTTAAACTCTTGGAGGATGACTATCCATCTACTGATCTTGTCGCCTATTACTCATTGTGTCAACATGTACTGAAATGGATTTACGACAGCAACGACGGTAGTCTTGTGAAACAAGAAATAGTGACGAAACCGTTGAATAGCATGGACTGCTGCCAATGCAAGTTTTTCAACATGAGAATAATTGAGTTTTGGTCCTACAAGGTCTTGACTCAGGTAATAGATGACATATTTTGAGAAAAAGTCATCTTCCTAAACTAAGACCATGCCAATGGTTGACTCTGCTGCAGCCAAATATAATAAGAAATCCTTGTTATAGTTAGGTGGCCGGAGAAGAGGGGCAGTTGTGAGCACATGTTTCAATGCAGCAAAAGAGCATTAATCGACATTGTCTCAATAAAAAGGATCGTATTTTTTAAGTAGGCGCATAAATCCCTTGGTGATCTCGACATAGTTAGCGATAAAGAGTCTTAGAAAATTTGCCTTGCCCTATAGACTCTGAAGTTGAAGGATTGTGCGTGGGGGGGGGAAACTGAATTATTGCCTCAACCTTGAGAGGATCAACCATGATCCCCTTTGTTGACACTATGAAACCTAACAAACATACTGACATTACGCAGAAGATGCACTTGTTTAGATTCAAGTGAATCCAAAAGTAACGACAACGTTCGAAGATAAGTCGGAGGTGTGTGGGATGATCCGTTCTCTTGCAATATCGAGATGCTAAATCATCTAAATAAGCCTCGAATATATGCTTGAGGTCATGAAAAGCAAAAGACATGGCCCACTGAAAGGTTGCTCCGGCATTTTTAATACCAAAAGGCATCTTACGATACGCGAATGTACCCCATGGATAGATGAATGTCGTTTTTTGCTGGTCTTCTGGTTTGATTTGTATTTGATTATATCTCGAAAAACTGTCCATGAAAGAAAAGGCCTCGCAACCAGCACATTCATCAATGATTTGGCCGATGAAAGGTGTGGGAAAATTATCTTTGGGAAAGGTCTTGTTCAAATCACGGAAGTCGGTACATACACGAATTGTGCCTTATTTTTTATTGACCGCCACAGGGTTTGACACCCATTGGGTCAAATGGATAGGATAGATAAAACCAACTTTTAGCAATTTCTCAACCTCAACCTTAATGGTTGTTGCTTTCTTGGGTTTAACTAGACAAAGCTTTTGCCAGACAGGCTTGGCATTTGGATACATTGTGATTTCATGTTCAACTATTTTTGGATTGATTCCTGGCATTTCCTCGTAAGACTAGGCAAAAACATCGCGGAATTCTTTAAAAGGATCAGTGTAGATTTGAATCTCTCCGGGGGAGCAGTCAGCTCCAACGAAGACATTCTCCATGACGCTGGGGTTTTGATAGATATTGATCGGTAAGGTTTCAGCGATAGTTTCCATATTACCCTCATCATAAACCTCATGTGTAGCTAAGGGATTAATAGGACAAGACTAATCTCCCATCATAGTCACAGTGAATTCTCCTACTTTGATTCGGCTTAACTCTAGGAGGAAGTATGATCTATGATGAAGATCTTCCCAGGGTTTGTCCGGACTATTCATTTCTTCAATTATTGCTTCGTCAGAGGGCAAGACCAAGTTTAACGAATCGGTGTCAGCGAGAGAAACCTGATCCCAAATAGGCTCTAGAAGTGGATCGAACTCTTGTGCAGGAGTTGGATCAGTGTTAGATGAAGCTTGTAGGACTAAAGAGTACGCTACTTCAGCTGCGGACAAGGGCATGGACATGCTTGGGTGCCCCGTCCCATTCATCGTGGTCGATGGGGAAGGAAGGATCCACGGATCGTCGAAGTAAGTCATGCGGAATGACGAAACTTGAAAAATCTCAACCTTATGGCGATTGGATATAAACTTGATATCGCCTTGAGGGGGCGGGTAATCGAAGGTACCCATCAAAGATGGGCACAAACCAACCCCTACTTTGACTACACTTGGTTGAGGATTATCAATCATTGGGACCATGGATGCCCCCAATGAAGGGTCAGGTCTAGAGAAAGACAATTGATCGATGGTCACTATCCGGCCCTTGTGTGGAAACAATAAGACCCAAAAAACTGTAGCAACCACAGCTTGCATGGAATAAGTCCAAATCCTTCCTAACAAGAGGTTATAGTCGAGGGGAGCATCAACTACCTTTATCTCGACACACACGGTCTTCCCTCCTAATTGCACAGGGAAAGAAGGAATGATACCACGTGGTCAGAACGCATGACCATCGAAAGCGGTGAGGAGAGTAGGTGACAGAGACAAAATGGGTTGGCCAATGACCTTCCAACATGCCAATGACATAACACATGTCGAGGCACCCTCATCAACCATTGTGCAAAAGATATTCTGAGTAAAAGTTTTCGTGAGATAAGCCACTACTATCTGAAACGCTATGTGGTAAGGCATACAAGGTTTTAAGTCGATTGTATCCATCATGATTGTACCCATATTACAAGTCTCAGTAGATCCTAAAGCAGTTAACAAGGATTTCCTCTGGGAAGGGCAGCTTTGGAGGAATTCCAAAGCAGACATCGCACAAGGGGTTTGTGATAAATCTTCCACCACAGAGTAGTTCTGGGCAGCCCTTGCGTTTGGGTTATGAGAAGCTTTTTTGAATGTTCTTTGGGAATGTGTGTCATTGTTTCACTCGACATCTTCTCAATCTGTAGAGGAAGAGATGGGAGTTAAGCTTCTTTACCCTTCTCAGAAGTGCTTTGTTTACCATAGTCATGCACTCTAGTCAATATAAAAGCATCACCCCTCACCATATATATGTTCACGGATTTGGGGTTGTTCCCAGGCAGAGAGGGTCCTTGGTTGCCCCCTTCCGTGCTTGTAGAGGCCTGTGTTAGATTTTGCCCACATTGGAATGGATTGGTTAACACAACAGGCTGTTGCTGTGTCACAAACTTTTGGGCCTCTGCAAGCCGAGGACAAAGGTGGGTTAGGTGGTCTTCCGTGTACAGGTTGCATGGATACCTCACCTTCCGTTTCTCATTATTTCCCCTACCAGCATTATCCGTGGGTTTCTTATCCCCCTTATGCTTGTTTCGTTGTTTTTTCTTTCCTTCAAGCTACTAGGTGGCCTTTGGATTAGTCGATTGCACTGTGTGTACATCTGACGTTTTGGTAGGGGGAGCAGCCAAAGCAGTAGTTTGGCTGGCCGTTGTGTGTTGTATAGACAATTGTTGCAGTTGAGTCATTAGTTTCTCAACGGGCTTTGTTTGTACTGAACCGACAATACCATCGGCATGTGGTCCAACTCTCTGTCTAGTTTTATCAAGTATTGAGCATGGTGCATCTGGCAAGATCTCGTATAATAAAATAGACTGAGAATAGATTAACTCAAGTTGTTGAGCTCTCATGATGGCATCTTCTTCGAAAAATACTCCCAACGTCACGACGTCTTTGGACAACTGTGGGACCAAAGACTTAAGAAACCATTCGAGAAGGAATGTTGGTGGGACTGGTACCTTAATTAAACTCTTTTTGCGTCTCCATTCTTGAATGTGATTAGAGATATGGTTCGCTTTAGTTTGTGAGAAATTGGTCAGCAATTTGGTGCCAACGTCGTATCTCACAGGGAACTATAAATGGTTTAGGAAATCCATTTCTAGTTCACCGAAGGAAGAGTTTCTTGAGCGGTCGAGCTCAATGTACCATTTTGCAACACTCCCAATGAGAGTATGTTGAAACAATTGCAGTTGTACGGAGTCGTCTTTCAATGAGTTAGATGAGCACCAAAGATGGAAGGTAGTCACATGATCTTCTAGATCTTCGTTAGGCTTGGCTTCGAACTTTGGGATGTTCGAAGAAAACTTCGTCGGCATAGGGGGCCAACGCAGATCGTGACAAATAGGGTCATTCAACAACCTTGTCAGGTCTGGAAAATGCAAGGTTGCCAAGAAGGGTAGTTTCGGTTGTTGGTGATAACTTGGAAAAAAGGGGCCTGGAGTTTGACTAGCACCAGGTTGCCAAGAAAAGTTCTGTTGCTGGCCCAGATTCTGGTAGAAACCATGGCCATGGATAGCAAATGGATTTTGCGTGTGGGGAGACATCATCGACAAATTTCCAAAATAGGACATAGATGGTTGGGCATGCGTTACATTCGAAGGACTTTGTGAAGGATTGTTCCATGTCGGTCCCGTGGGGATAGGCATAGTTCTTTGCTCAGGGTTCCATTGATTATGAAAATAATTACCCCAGATTGGCATTCCCGATGAGGGAACTGATCCCTGCCAAGAATTCAAAGGCCCTGCTGCGGAAGAAGTTCTTGGGTGTGCCCCCTGTGCAGGAATAGTACCCTGCATAGGAATAGGTTGTCTGAAACTGGGGTTGCCCCCAGTTGGGAAAGTAGTTGACGAGAAGGCATTGTTACCAAATGCACCGAACAAAGAAAACAATGTCGAACCTACCGGCATATTATGCGAAGGTGGTCCTTGAATCCCCGCTCCAAGGAAACTATGGTGTGCAGGTTGCCCGATGGTTTGCAGATGTGAGCCACCGAGTGAAGGGGATGAAGGAGGTATATGACCTCCCCCATAAGGGAAAGCATTAAAAGGAGCAGGAGTGCCCCCCATGTGTCCTTGCAGAGGAGTGTTAGAGCTCCTTTCCCCTAGGCTTGAAGTCTTTGAAGTGGAGTAGGAAAGTACATGACTTGTACCTGAACTAGGCATCCCATATGAGAACGGAGGGCCTGTCGCACTTGGTGTGAAAGGGGTTGTGGCTACTACTAGAGACGGGATCGGACCACTATGCGATGTGGAGGTGGTCGAGACCATGGTGGCTCGGACCGGTGATGATGGGTTAGGAGGTGGAAACTCTCTTGTGGTGACAACCGTAGTGGGAATTGAAGAATTCCCAGAAGGAGCAACAACATTTGTTTCCATTTCTGTGTGTGACACTGTCTGGCACTTATAAGGATGAATCGTTATGATGGTGGGTGTCGAAATATCAGTGGTGGAGGTTTCAACCAGACCAAAATATTTTGCTCCAAGATCTAAAATTATCGATTCCTATGGATGTTGGCCGGGCACAATTTATTATGACTTGGTCACTTCAAAAGACCCTTGTTGGTCTATCTTTCACCTTAGTGGTGGCGGGGGTGGCTCCAGTGTAACCGGCGGCAGGCCAAGAAGCTTTCGTGATCGACAGAGCTTGTGATCCTCCACTGTGTGAGAAGATCAAAGACACACTAGGGTAGTCTAACCATTCAAAAACAAGATGCACTTAAAAAAGTCCCTAGAAGATAAGACAGGCAAACACTAAATTAATTGGAAGAACAATTACAACAACCAAGACTAGAGCAACTTACCAGTGCAAGTGCAACTCGAAAACAGAAGCACCCTCCAGGTATACTCTGCAAAGCATGGCCCAATGTCTATCCTAGGTACCGTGGTATACCCCCGCAATCACCTGTGTATGTCCCTAAAAATGATAGGCAACTAGGTTGCTAGCGCACGAACAGTCACCAGCAGGTATAGTCGAAAGTCGGGTAGACCACAATGAGCAGGGTATCGAGCCTGAAACCTGTCAAGGGTATCGAAAGAAAGTGGTCCAAAAGACAACTAAGGACCTTGAACAGATTCGAGACCCACGAAGCCTCATGGCAAATGCAATTGACGAAATCCCAAAACAAGCCCTCTATATGTGTTCTCCACTACGATTGGTCCAGCTTTGGAGGGGTTATCTCCACTACCTTTCTGCATGCAACCTTGTGTTTATCCCCTGTGTTAGAGGGTGGTCCCAGATAAATTTCATGATACTGGACTTGGTCACTCCCTAACTCAGACTCCAATGTTTTATTTTAATGGCCTTGAAGAGTTTCCTCTCCAACCTAATCCATGGCCCTAATCCTGAACTAGTTGGTTAACCCTACAAACATAAAAGTCTAATAAATTTTAGATTTTAGCGTTAATTTTATGGCTTGTATTATGTTAATGGGTATGAAAGTGAAACTAATGATGTTTGAAAGATGAAAGTAAAAAATGAATAGAAAGTTGGAAACAAAAATTTCACTTAATGTAAATTTTCAACAACTTTTCAAAAATTTTGTTTTTATTTTTCTAAGATATTTTGAATCAGCAAACTTAAAGAAGGTTTTCACTTGACTAAAAGCTACTTACAATCTAAGTAAACTATTAAGAACTTAAGAAAACAAAGATTTTTCCCTGGTTACTAATGCAAAATCACACTTTTCAACCAAACAAGAAAATGAAAGAGATTTTTTTTTTATTTAAATGTTGATAAAGCAAAAAGGAAAAATACCAACAATTCAAAAACCAAGAAACAATTTATGGCCTAATCGCAGATCGCAAAGAATCACTTCAAGAAATCACACACTCGCAACTTAAAAAAGGACTCTCACACTTGTCTAAAAACCCTAAAGAAATTTTTTAATGACAACTTTTAAATGAAAAAAGAAAGCTAAGGCTAAGATCAACCCTAAGCTACTGACTTCTAGGACAGAGATTCAAAAACCTGAGAGGTATAACTCTTGTCAAGGGAAAGGATGACTACCATACCCTCAACAAAAACTATCCTTCACAAGAACACTATTGACAATCCAACAACAAGTGTGTGCACGCGAGCTGTGTAGAGCCAAAGGGTGTGTACATGCGTGTTGGCCTTATACAGGCCGTGTGTATCTCTAAAACTATGAAACAACTAAAAACAAACAATCCAAACCAGGAAGAGACCATTGATATTGAGAACCAGGATCTCTTGAAGGCTTAGACACTCTCTTTAACAAAACAAGAAAACAATGTAAGGAAAAAAATTCATAAAACAAGCCAATCTGAGATGAGACTGAAAGCAACCAAGACTTAGAAAGAATTCCAGAAAACCCCTGAGAATGACTGATTTTGACAGGGAAGAGGATGAATGCCTCAAAAAATTTCTGAAATCTACATGCTACTGCTACTTTTTCAGCTAGCATTTACACGCAGGCTGTAAGAAAGTAGGGTGCGGGTACACGCATGAAGACCTTATGAAGGCCGCGTGTACCTTTGTGGGTCTTGAAAAAACACAGTCAAGCAAATAACAGAGATAGCTGGTATGGAAAACCAGACTCTCTGCTAGGTCAGACTTTGTAGAAACTTCAAAAAACAGGAAATAAAACCAGTCTTTTAAAACTACCCAAAAATATTCCCAGGAACCCTAGAGACTTCCCCAGTATGGTCACCAATTTTGTTGTGGTGGGAAATCCCCCTACGGACTAGAAAATAGGGTTATATTATGTATGCAAATATGACCAAAAGAAACCTACTTTATACCTTCGTCCCCAGACTTAATCCCCATTTCTTTTCAGCAAATACATGGTTAGACCAATATACCTTGTTCTGGATGTTCGATGTTGATCCCTTTGCACGCTTGATTGCTTGTTAGTAGCTCTCCTCCCAAGGATGACCTGCATACAAAACAAGCAACAAACTACACATGCATTTTACCTACAGACTAATGGGTTAGAGATTCAAACATATATTTACTGAACTATTAAGAACTCATATAGTGGGACATGAAAAGCATTTATTTATTATTAACTTTAATGAATCAACTTACAATGTCGAAACCGACCACTGCTCCACGAATCCTAATCATGGGCTCCTCTTAACTTCTTTTCTTTGTATATCTTCTTGCACAAGGATGGCTAAAGGGTTGGGACAATGGGAATGTGCAATTGGGCAGCGTTTCTTTACTCTTATTCTCCTCTTCCAAATGTGACCCCTAACCCTTCTTTTATAGGCTAGAAGAAGCTAGGTATTTGGACGAACCCTCAGCCATGCATGGCCGGGAGTTTCAGTTAACTCACCCAAAGTTGTGTGTTTCGTCGACAACTTTCCTTTTTCTGTTCTTTTGTCGATCCACACGGGTTGTTTTAGGTCAGCTATCATGTACACGCGTGCAGTAATGGAGCAGGGCGCATGGGCCCTTATAAAAGAGGTTCTCTAAAGAGTTGTTCAGTAGTGCTTTGGCAAAGAAGGGATCTGAGATGACCTGATGCCAGGTAAGCATGTATGGTGCAAATTAGGGTTATAACACACTCTCAAACTTTAGCTCCTATTTCACTAGCATAACTACTCTCAAACTCTACCTCCCCCATCTCCTTGATTTGGATTTTTCTTATAGGAATTTAGAAGAGATTGTAGATAGGATTCATGACATGTGAATTAGGTGGTTACAAGTCATGGATAACTTGATGGCATGTGAAATAAGAAATTACAAGTCATAGATAGACTTGATGGTATGTGAACTAAGCTATTACAAGTCATGCAAAAGTTTCATACTTAATTATGGGTTTTTTCCAACCTATTATGAACTTTTATCTATCATGAGCCTTTGCTCAAGTTTCATGCTCAATTATGAGCTTTTTCCATCTCACTATGAACTTTCTTTTCAATTATGATTTTTTTCTCAATTATGAAATAATTTTTATTTCATAATTATGAAATTGTGAAAAAATAATTATTTCTTTGTGAAATAATTATGAGAATTTTACTCAATTATGTAATTATAGCCTCATAACATCTAGTAACATGCTTACAAAACCTATGGTGGCAAATAAAAGTATACCAAATGCCCCCTAATGTATGAGGTCAGAAAAAGAACTAATGACTGAAATACATTACGAAAATTCATGGTGACGAGTGGCATAAGGAAGAAGCTTGGAGATCAAGGAACCAATCATTACATGCAATCAGACATCAAGTCAACATACATAGATCATCCCCGAGGTAGGCATACTCATGCTAGAAAGAGAAGAAAATCATGGCCGCCAACACAATACACTGTCAATCCATGAAATGAAATGCAAGACCATGGACACAAAAAAGTATACAATGGATTCATGCCATCAACTAGATCATAGCCATGAGAAAATACAATGTGGATCTATGTCATTGTATACATATAAAGAAGACTTTGATAACTAAGGAGAGTTCCCTCAAAGTCTTCAAAGTTCTCATACAATAGTGATATACTCCATCACAACTTGGGAGGGATGTTATGAATGAGTGATGTGGCCCTAAACCCAAGGTCTTTGTCCCAAACCATGATAGTACAAATCTACAACATGTCAATAAATGAGTTGATGTCAAGCATAGTAGAAACCTTCTAATTATCGGTCATTAAAATATATTGTTAACGGACACAAGGGAATCCACCAATGATGGAAATGGGCCCCAAGGTACCTAGTACAATCTAACGAGTGTGAATAGAGGATCTGATGTCGAATACCCGTAGAATTGGTCGATTAGGGTCAATGATGTAAACCCACTATTGATTGTGAGGAGGCCTTCCACTGAGGACTGCAAGCTCCAAGGTACTAGTTGGTTTCTAGATCCCTCTCTTAGATAATGTGTTGAAGTTGATAGGAAGAGATTCGTTGAAGGATGGCCTTAATGTATCCCCCAATAATCGGCATGAAACATACACCGAGAGTTGATATGAATAGATAGAATCACCAAGTACAACTAACACAGGGATGGTCGACTCATAAGTTCAACAAAACTACAGATGGATGACTCAGGTTTAAATTCCTTTGAACACATAGCACCACATGCTATTGACTTGGAAACAATATGTAAGAGCATGAATAATATAGTGCATCAACGCAGGAGGCATTGAAGCACACTCCATGATGAATGGAAAAGTAACCAGCCAGAGGAGTATTTGTGACTCATATTAATGGTACGGATCCTAAGCAAGCTATAACCCAACTATAAGATAATGAATCAAACATGTTCCATGTTCAAGTGTGACATGAATGACTCTACCATTTCATGAATAGATCAATGGTAACTCCCCCCTCTTTTTTATATATATTTTTTGGTTTTTTAGTGTCTCCTTCATGGTTTAATGAGCACAAAAGAGAGATAAAAGTGTGCTCGAAAGTGTCTTTTTCATTCAATTTTAATCAACCCAAAAAATAGTTAAAGTATACTTGCATGGTGTCTTTTTCGTGTCTTTTTACAAGTCTAAAAAAGAGATAAACTTTTACTCGAAAGGTTTCTTTTTCATGGTTTAGAAAGCATGAAAAAGAGTTAAAAGTGAGCTCATCTGGTGCCTTTTTCATGGTTTAACGTGCACAGAAAAGGGGTAAAAGTAAGATCATCAAGGTGTCTTTTCATGGTTTAACAAGCACAAAAAAAGTAAAAATTAGCTCATTTGGAGAGAACGAGTGGCTTAACAACATGCTTCTATGTTCCATGAGCATGGAACCGACCTAAGAAATCATGAATGAAAATGGATACTAGCAAGTGAGGTCCACTCTTAGCAGTGGTTCTCTCCATGGGTAGGTGGATGTAAAATGGAGGATAAGTAATGCAAGAGGCAGATGGTCAAAGGCTATTTCAATAGCATTAAGCGGGTTCTGGGAAAACAACAATGCAACAATGAGGTGTATTCCACAAGAAACAAATTCATAAGCAATCGTAAAGCAACATAAAAAGTTGGGAACTTCCTCAGGATATGGCCAAAATATAGATGAAGAGAGGAAAATGAGACTCAACATCAAGTCATGGCAGGGCTACAAGAGAGTTCCCAAGCCTATTCAAAATCACAACATGGGCACCAAATTGCAATCCAGGTGTTAACTAGTGCGCCCTTGAAGGGTAGGCACACTACCATACAAGTTACGATGTGAAAAAATGGAGTGGCTAATGTCGTAGCCCGATGGTATCGAACCTAAGGCATTGTGACGACAAAATAGATGGTTAATAATGCAAGATGGTATCATAGGGAGACACATATCCCTATATTCTAGTTCAAGAACATGTACCTCAAGTTTAGTGGAAGTCGTTATCTTTTTAAAAAGGTCCCCGTAATCTTGTCAACACATGTAAAATAGATTCCAAGGTCAAAACACGTAGTGAAATATCAAAAAAGAAATTATTTTTGTATTTTTTTGGATATGATATATGAAAAAAAAAAATTACACTACACACCTATGTACAAGGCACTATGCATGTTGATTCTTTGCACCAAGTAGGTCCCATTTCTAGGTTCAAGCCAATGATATTTTTTGTCACCAATGAACTCATGGGTTGTTTTTAGCATTATATGGCTCACCATGTTGGGGCCATACCACATAGGAACACATTTTTGCAATCAAAGATAATCATATTGAATGGTTTTGTGAGATATGATAGCCTTGTGATTATTCCCATCAAGATGTGAAGGAGGTATAAAACACGAATATTCAATGGAAGGGGAAGCATAGAATTTGGTGGCAAGTTTCAAAAAACGTAACCGAGGCAGAAAAGGGTCAAGACTAGGGGTTTCACTGGTTTCCCCAACAAAGGCCCCTAGTCTAGTATTGAAGCTCATCATGTCAAATTTCATTGGTTCCAAATCAAGAGAATATGATCGATGTGTCATCTCATCCTTGGAATTGTTTATGGAATCCATGACATCTAGGATGGCATTATCTAAAATAAACACAATATCTAGGAAATCATGTGAACATAGAGAGTCAACAACCTGTGTGGGCCAAGTAGGATGATCAAATTCCATATTGGAATGGATTTTCTGACCAATTTTATCTGACACTGACAATATTTCTAGGGAGGAAATCTCAACCATTGTGAGTGGTATGTTGGCTCCATAAGACTCAACTTCCTCAAGACAAGGAACCACCCAAGGATAAAAAAACTCGAGGGATCCAATGGTAAATGAAGATATCATATTGACCGAAGAAATGACATGGGTAGAGGATGGTGGAGGAAGGGGAGAATTTCCCTTTGATGAGGATTCCTTGAACATCCCTGCACCAATATTCATATACACACTATATGGGAATTACCGACAAAGGGTACATTATAACTTGCATTGGATCCAAGGTCTGGGGTATACAATGCTAATTGATCGATAGTGATGATTTTCCCTTGGTGAGGGAAATGTAAGACTCAAAACACCAATGAGACAATAATGATCATCTCATAGAACCAAGCATGCTCGAGTTGTATATTATACTCAAGAGGTGCGTCGACGACCTCCACAAAAACAAAGACAATCTTACCACCTAACTCAATGGACAATGTGGTGATAATCACATGGAGATGGAACATATTTTCATAGAATGATTTCGATATGGTAGTAGATGTATTAAGATTCAGAGAGATAATGGATTTCCAACATGACATAGACATGATACAAGTCAAAGATCCTTCATCAACCATAGTGTGAAGGATGTTCTTCCCTAATACTCTCACTTTGATTTGAAAATTGATTTGGTGGGAAAGCCTATGATCTAAATAATATGAATCAAAGGTAATCAAACTTGATTCCAAGGGATCAACCCTTCCTATAGTAGAAAACAAATCTTTCCACTGCACAGGAAAATTTTGGAGAAATTTGAGGGCAGACATGGTGCATGGTGCCTGGGCTAAGTCTTCCACGATGTTGTAGTTGTGGGCAGCCCATGTGTTCATATTGTTTCTTTTGCATCAAAGAACACCCTTCGGGGGGTGAAACAATGTCTCAAAGGATGGCTTATCAATCTATGGAGGGCCACCAGGTTGGGAAGAGGATGCAGACTCCTACGTGGGAGTAGTCTCGGGGTTGTCATAGTTTTGTGCTCGATTTTGAAGGGATATTGTCTGGTGACACATGAAAAATATAACATTCGAGGATGACCCCTCATAATGATGTGTACCTGTCATTCCCCCTTGTGGAGAGGTAGTATTTGATGCAACTATTTGTTGAGGTTTATGGGGGAAAGAATGAGTTAAAACAACAGGCTGCTGGGAGGCCTTTTGTTGTGCCAAATATCGATGGATCTCAT
Organism: Picea engelmannii; assembly: GCA_009831015.1. NCBI lineage: Eukaryota > Viridiplantae > Streptophyta > Pinopsida > Pinales > Pinaceae > Picea > Picea engelmannii. The sequence continues at coordinate 53,837 of ML795855.1, forward strand.
CATTTCGAAGAGACTAATGAGTAGGGTGGTCCTCCCCACAAATCATGTAGGGGAACTGACTCTTTTTCTTTTCTTTTATGCCCCCCTCTTTATTTTTTTGGGTTGGAGTGGTCCCTCACTCAGTGTTGGAGTTTTTCTTCTTATTCCTCTTCTTTCCTCTAGGTCATTTAGGTTTCTTTTGTTATGTGGATTGCATATAACTCATCTCTAAGGTATAAGTGGGGACCGAGGTAGTTTGAGAAATAGGTGAAATAGTTGAAGGGTTTGACAAAATGGTCATGTGACCCATCTGATTAATAAGTTGGTCCACAGAGGTAGGGGATACATAATCGACCACACAATTGGCATAGGGTCTTGGGTTCAGTTTTATTGGATCATTTGACGGTCGAGGAGCATGTAGGATAATATCATATAGAGTTCCCAACTGAGAATAAATCATATCTAAATGTTGGGAATGAAATATGGTCTACTCTTTGGTAGCCACCCATGCCATAGAAACATTCTTAGCAATGGGTGGTAAGAGATATTTGGTGAACCACTCCATTAGGAGTTGGGTCCAAAATTTGGGTCTTGATCATCCTACATATTCACCTCCACTCATGTATATGATCATAAATGTGAGTGGAAGTATATTTATGAAATGAATTCAGGATCTTTGTGCCTACCTAGTGCTGAATAGGTATTTGGTAATGCATTAAAAATGCCATAGCCAATTCGTTGAAACTATTGAAGGAAGCACCCTTTAGTTCTATGTACCATTTGGCGGCACTTCCAGTCAGGGATATTTGGAAAATACACAATTGTATACTGTTATGCATCAAATAGTTGGATGAACACCATAGATGATACGTCATGATGTGTGTGGATGGGTCTTCTCCCAGCTTCCCATCAAATTTTGACATATCATATGGTATATTTTCAGGTATAACCAACCATGTGGGATCGTGGGAAATGGGGTCATTTGTTAAACACAAAATATTGGGAATATATAACATCACTAATAAGGGAAATGGTGTGTGAGGAAATGAATACTGGGAGGAGGATGAAGCTCCTGGAATCCTAAATGAACTTTGTGGTCCACCCATATTTTTGCTTCTAGAAGGATATGTTGTACCAACATGGTAATTTCCCACAGGAATGGAAGCACTCCCAAGAGCATGGTCACTCTCAGGACTAGACAATACCCCAAGGGAGTTTCCCCCAAGAGTAAGCATAGAACCTACATGATATTGGCCTCCTAAACCAAAACTAGCCCCAGGGAAGAAACTATCGGGACCAGAGGTAGGGAGAAAGGGATAGCCACTCCATTGTGTAAATTTTATCCCAAGGACATGATTTCCCTCAAGAAAAGTGGTGTAGAGGGAAAGAAACTATGCACTACCCCATGGGATATTGATTCCACCAAAAACATTACTACCCCCGGAGTAACTAGGAACAACCCGAGACCCACTTGGTATATTCCAACCAGAAGGAAAACCAACACTCAACATTGACATGATACTTGTAGGAATGACAGAGCTACAATCGATTCCACCTCTCAGGTTGAAACCAAAGTTTTTCCCCCCACTAGAAGCACATCCAAATTCGGGCATCGACACCAAGGAGATGGGTGTAGGAATGCTTGGTATGCTATTATAATGAAACATAGACACAATTGACATCCCCCAAATGGAGGGACATGATGACATGGGTAGAGATGGGACAGGTTCAATGGAACTTATGGATGGCAAGGAGGACATTACTAGGATTCCTCCCATAGCATTCATTGATGGGATGTGTTGACACTCAGAACTGAATTTTGGTTGAAGCAAATCAATTCCGAGGAAACCTCGAACCACTTTGGATTAGAAGCTTCCCTCCCCCAACCCGAGAGGGATCTCTCGAACAATGTCACAATATGATCTTCAGTAAGCGTGAAAAGGTGGGCAGATTTATGGGTAAATGATGGTCTTGGTTTTTTAAAGTTTGGGGGTTAAACCAGGGAAATGGTCCATTGGGCATGGAGTCAAGTGAAAACCGAAGAAAAGAGACAATAGCAGGGATCATATAACTTGCAGAAAGTGAGGCAAAGTAAGTCTACCTTTCAGCAATTTGATAATCATGATGCGGTAGCAGAAAAAGGAAAGGAAAGGACGATGTAGCAGAAAATATGCATAGAATTTTGGAAATGTAGACTAGTCTTACACCCGCTGATAGCTGGTACAGAGGAAAAATAGTAAACAATTACAGAAAACCAATATTCATTCACTATAGTAGTGGTCGTACTAAATTATAATGAAGCACATCAGTTAGGAATATGAAATGAAATGAAGATATAGGAAAACAAACTTGTAAGACAGTCGTGACGGAATAAGGAAGAAATAAACAATATGATAATGAAAACACATCAACTATGGGTAAGGAGCACATAAAATGAGTTCCAAACAAATTTAACACAGCTGAAATAAGGAAGAACATACTGAAAGAAATCGACCGTGATGAATCTCATAGTCACAAGTAAAAAATCTTCTGTATTATTTCATTTCTAGTTTACAAAATAACTCAACATTACCAAGGAACCCCTCTTCACAAGAGGTTTTTTCCTAGATTGCCCCTGCGCCCTCCTTTTTCTCTGTTACATCAATCCATCTTTTCAAAGAAAAATCTAAAACTCTTTGTGTTCCGGGAATCTGAAACGGTTCCTCTTCATGGAATTCTGTGAATTCCAGGTTCATCTGCCAGATGCTCTGCCATTACCTGAACCGTTGCTAATCATTTGACAAGTGGGGTATTTAATTTCGTATAACTCTCCTATTTATAGTCTGAATTCTCCTTAATGTCCATAATGAGTCTTCCCAAGTCACTATTCTATACATATCCCTTTGAATTCCCATTCTCTGCAAATCCTCCATATGAATTCTTATTCATATCTTGCCCAAGGCTTGCATTGTACACAGGCTGTCTATCAGCACCATCCTCGCTGAAGGAATAAGAAGACGGACTGTAACTTCCAGCATTATACTTGGACCATCTTTGAGAATGATCCAAATTTCCATCAGCTTTAATTGACCCAAATATCCTAATGTTAAAAAGTCCTCCATACAAATCAAAACCACTATGCTTCTTAGCTTCAACTTGAAAATGGGCCATTTGAGTTTGCATCCACATAGAATTTCAAGGATATGTATTAAATCTTCTTCTACTTCAATATCTGGACTCGAAAAAATGAATGAACAAGATACAGATCAATTTGGGATAACTTCATACAAGTGTCGAAGACAAGATGGGGATGGAGGCCTGAAATCTTCAAAGTATAATGGTGGTTGAAAGATTCTGATCCACCTAACTAGATGAAAGATCAAATAAGCTACGAAAATATACTCCGAGAAGGCCACATCCTTCTCCCCCTAACACCAACTAGGTAGAAACCTTCCAAGGATTAAACAATGTGGGCTCTCGGACTCACTTGATGGATACCAAACACCAGTTCAAAGATGTTGGAGATTTGCATTGAGAGCCAAAAAAAAATCAATGTATTTTCATCTCAGCCCATATATTGAATTGAAACCCAACTGCTCAATCACTGACTCTTGATTGGAAATAGCCTTGCAACAACAATTGACACTCTGGCAGGACTTTGGGCATTAATGTAGGACAGTGCCATGAAGAACAGATACTTGAGATTATTTTGCATGGGGTCACCGAATGCACGCTGGGTTTCACTTCAAAGAAAAGCCTCCAACTTGGACTCATTCACGAGAAAGGTTCCCAGAAATAAATTACAAAATTTAACCCAATCCTCCACTGTTCATGGATCTGTGACCTCTATTTATTTCTTGCTAAACAAGCCCACATCGCCCACTTAGGTTTAATTTCAGAATCTGGAAATGATACAATATCTGATGTTGTGTGTGAACCCTAACACCTTGTATGGTTCTCTCGGTAGATGCACCAGGTATCGAATGGAAGGGCAGGCATTCTTATTTTTCACTCATCAATCTCTACAATTTCCTTGTATGTGTCCAAGACTCGGCTTGAAGTGCTCGATTGTCCATTACTGGAGGGCCATGAAGGATGTATCATGATTCATGCATGCCTGCTACTTCACAACATCACCGAGGGGAACATTTGGAGCCTTTTTGGCATTCTATAACCAAGGATGCTCAATTACTTGTTGAGCTGTTAATCATCGTGTGGGATCAGGCTCATCATCTGGCGTACAAGACTTCTTGCAGTTTCAGAAATTTTTGGCCATGGCTCTCTTTTGAAGTCTACAAAACCACGAAGAATCGCCTGAGAAAATCCTTGCTCTGATTCAGCCCAAAATGGTGGCACACCAAACAATAAAATATATAGAATAACACCAACACTCCACATGTCAATCTCAGGTCCATAATTATGCTTCAAAACCTCTGGTGTCATGTAGTATGGACTAGAACCCTGATTTAGGGTCTTGGGAAAAGAGAATAGTCAATCCAAACTTTAGGTCGACTAAATTTCCGAAATAGAGCTCGACGTGATTTCGGTCTTTAGATTTTTGTGGGCATTGTCTCGTGACTGTTTCGTAGTCTGTCCTTTCCTCTCTTTAGCACCTGGGGAGATCTAGAGGAGGCTACTCCAATATTTCCAAATAACCACGACCGTTATTAACTAGAAATGTCACATTCAGTCCAAACGACTGATGATCATCAAAGTGACAGTGCATGAGCCACACTTCCTGGATTGTCAGCCCTGAATCGAATGGCAGTCCATCCGTTCACACCAAATATGCATGGTATACTTGAGTTCAAACTAGCAGAAACTATTCTTGATGCTGCAAAATTTTCCACGACATCATAATGTGTAGTAACAACTCCTCACAAAGCTCCACCACCCTTCCGCAATGATCCTCCCTCAATTTGGTAACACATAGACTACATTGTAATCTCCGTCAGATTTATCACAACGATATGTTATTAATTTAGATTGATCACTAGAATCTATTACTAATGAGCCAAGATAGAACGATTGACAAAAATTCCTAAAGTCGCGGAACAAAGCAGCCCGTGAGTGACATATGCGGATAGAGAGATATGGAATGCAGAGTGTGGATCTTATAGAAACAAAAACCACCACCATCTCCATCTTCATGACTTGAATGGGCATCAGAACGTTGGGTTGACAGACTTGTGTGTGTTCTTTGAAATACGTTCAAGATCAACATCTTCAACAAGCTTCATATTCTTTGTGTGGATGCGAAGAACCTCCAGTCGACCAACTTCATCTGGAACCCCAATGTCAATTTCACAATCAAACCTACCAAACCTTCTAAGTGTTGGATCAATGTGGTTAGGCCTACTTGTTGCTCCCATGAAGATCACATGAACTCGAGATTTTAGACCATCCATCAATGTGAAGAGTTGAGATACAATGCGCCTCTCTACTTCACCATATGCCAAATGTGTACATATAAAGCAGAGATTTGTGTGATGAAGAGACATTCTCACAACGATTGATCCCTTATTGTCGAGACGTCCCATGATGCCGCAAGAAACTGAGGAAACGTGTAAGTCATGGATATGGTGTCAAAACTCCGATCTGACCCACACTGAGATATATATTCCCACCATTTGTTTACTCGCCACTCTATTTTAGCGCTATATATCGTGCTATTCTTTGAAACATTCATTCAATCGGGGTTCTTCCCCTACCTCTACTTCTACCTTTACAGCCTCATCAACGTTTGTCGACAATGATCTGTAGGAAGAAGGAAATATTGTGGACCAGTCGTCTGATCTGTTAATTTTGGATGTGGGAAAAGGATAAATTGTTCTAAGCAATTGAACTAAAGCAGGCATTGCAGGCGACGAAGGGGCGCTACAGCTTCTCGGAGTAACCGCGCTTCTTGATGGGATTTTGTTCAGAGTTTTACAGATTAAAGTGTCCCATTTCATGGCGGGACCTCTGTCTTCGGAGCCGAGGACGTTTACCACTTTCAAAGGAACGATTTCTTGAAACCCTAGTACATAGATATCTGATGCCTCCTGTTCAAGATCCATCCAGTTGGTGTTGTATAAAAAAAAAGGACATGGGAGCATGGAAAATACTATGGAGCATGCCCAAAAAACATTTCTGAGATGCCAAAAGACCCACTACCGATACTAGTAATGCTCGGACCAACACACACAATGAGCATCCCATTGATAATGCAGTGTATACTAGAATGAGGACACTAGTTCTAATTATAGGCTCCATATCTAGCGTGGGAGGACATTCCCATGCCATCCAATAGTTGCTTCCAACTTGTAGCACCTGAAAAATTGTCTACGACAACAACATAATTAGAACCAAGCCACCACCATATACTATTGTTAAATTTGGGCGAAAGTTCCTAAGTAATATTGGAAATTTTCAATATATGTTACAACATAGGCTCCATATAGGGATGGTACTTTCCCGTAAAGTTCCAAGAACAGTAGACCAGGTGTTGGTTGTGGAGCTTGATTATCTTCCTGATTCATAGGTCCTTGCTTTCAGCCATTTTTATACCCCATGAAGTATTTACACCCCAGAAGTATGTACACTATTCCACGTGGGGGAGTGCAGAGGGGGGGTACCCCCTCTGCGGGGTCCGGGGGGCCTATCCCCCCCGGCTGGGCGGTCTGGGGGCAAGTGAGCCCCTAGCGGGGGTTCGGGGGCAGTGTCCCCCGATGGGGGTTTGGGGGCGAAGCCCCTGAAGCAAAAATTGCCTTATAAAAGTATATTGTAATTTCATTGTAAATCTGGACCGTTCATTATAAGGTCGCAGATCTAACGGTAGAGATTATGTTAGGGTTTTTTTCCCTAGAAGGCAACCCTCTTTTTTGAGGGAAATGTATTGCGGCTATGGTGGATGGTGAATATTGTATTTTGAGAGAGGATACTGTGAGAGAAAGAAGAGGAAGTTACAGCGGGTTTTGTTGTAGGTTGTATCCCTTCATTTGCTGGATAATAATAAAGGAAGGACCTGGCAATTTCTATGGTGGACGTAGCCCACACTGGGTGAACCATGTAAATATGTGTCTCTCTTGTATTGTGTGTCTTCTGTGTTTTGTTTCTGCATTTGTTTTATTTTATTGCTCCGCGGTCGTGTTTTTCTAACAACTGGTATCAGAGCGTAAGGTAACTCGCAGGAAAAGAGGGTTCCTAGTTCGAGTGGGAGCAATGTCGGAAGATGGAAAGTTTAGGGTCAAGAAATTTAACGACCAAAACTACCAGTTATGGAAGATGCAGATGGAAGACTATTTATATCAGAAGGATCTATTCCTACCATTGAGCGGAGTAGCAAAGAA
>ML795855.1:72205-91158 GCA_009831015.1 Picea engelmannii
TTGTACTTGAACATTTAAGTGGGGTAAAAGGAGGTTGCCCCCTCGAAGAGGCTTATTATCTGAAATTATCTCTTTTTCAAGGCGTTGAGTACCTTTCCTGAAGTTTTTCTATGCTATATTGATGTTTGGTTCTTAACAGACTGTAACTTCTAGCATTATACTTGGACCATCTTTGAGAACGATCCAAATTTCCATCAGCTTTAATTGACCCAAAGATCCTAATGTTAAAATTCCTCCATACAAATCAAAACCACTATGCTTCTTAGCTTCATCTTGAAATTGGGCCATTTGAGTTTGCATCCACACATAATTTCAAGGCTATGTATTAAATCTTCTTCTACTTCAATATCTGGACTCGAAAAAATGAATGAACAAGATATGGCTCAATTTGGGCTAACTTCATACAAGTGTTGAAGACAAGATGGGGATGGAGGCCTGAAATCTTCAAAGTATAACGGTGGTTGAAAGATTTTGATCCACCTAACTAGATGAAAGATCAAAGAAGCTATGAAACTATGCTCCGAGAATGCCTCATCCTTCTCCCCCTAACACCAACTGGGTAGAAACCTTCCAAGGATTAAACAATGTGGGCTCTCGGACTCACTTGATGGATACCAAACACCAGTTCAAAGATGTTGGAGATTTGCACCGAGAGACAAAGAAAAATCAATGTATTTGCATCTCAGCCCATATATTGAACTGAAACCCAACTGCTCAATCACTGACTCTTGAATGGAAATAGCCTTCCAACAACAATTGACATTCTGGAATGACTTTGGGCATTAATGTAGGACAGTGCCATGAAGAACAAATACTTGAGATTATTTTGCATGGGGTCACAGAATGCACGTTGGGTTTTGCTGTAAATAAAATCCTCCAACTTGGACTCGTTCACGAGAAAGGTGCCCAGAAATAAATTACAAAAGTTAACCCAATCCTCCATTGTTCATGGATCTGTGATCTCTATTTCTTGCTTGCTAAACAAGCCTACATCACCCACTTAGGTTTAATTTCAGAATATGGAAATGATGCAATATTTGATGTTGTGTGTGAACCCTAACACCTCGTATGGTTCTCTCAGTAGATGCACTAGGTATTGGATGGAAGGGCGGGCATTCTTATTTTTCACTCATCAATCTCTGCAATTTCCTTGTATGTGTCCAGGACTCAGCTTGAGGTGCTCGATTGTCCATTACTGGAGGGCCATGAAGGATGTATCATGATTCTTGCATGCCTGCTACTTCACAACATCATCGAGGGGAACATTTGGAGCCTTTTTGGAATTCTATAACCAAGGATGCTCAATTACTTGTTGAGCTATTAATCATCACGTGGGATCAGGCTCAGCATCTAGCGTACAAGACTTCTTGCAGTTTCGGAAATTTTTGGCCATGGCTCTCTTTTGAAGTCTACAAAACCAAGAAGAATTGCCTGAGCAACTCCTTGCTCCGATTCAGCCCAAAATGGTGGCACACCACACAATAAAATATACAAAATAACACCAGCACTCCACACGTCAATATCTGTCAGTGGCTATACCTTTTTATGAATACAATTATGGATCCGCAGTGTATTTTATGGTAGCCATATCTTGCAAGTCTTGATCACCCAAGAATAGGTATGTCTGCCTTGGGTTTTGAAACATTTCATGATATTTGTTGGATGTTTGTGTGAAGCTTTCGTCAGGTTATCCAAGTCTATACCCTTGCTTGAGAGTCTACAAATCATTTCAGTTATCAGTTCCTATATTCTAACTTCATACTTTGGGGGGCATTCTGTTACACATCAAAATTACTCACTTTGATAGTGTCGCAAGTGTCGTCATTACAAAGGTTGCAAGTGTTGCATTTTGCTCACAAGGTCGCAAGTGTCGCATGTTTCTCACAAGTGTCGCAAACATCAAACAAAGCATACTGCCATGATGCCTATGTCGTGCCTATAATGACATGAGAAATACACTTGAAACACCTCAAACATTTGATTTGGAAGAGGAGAAATGAGTCAGCAGGCTCTAAGATGGGAAATGGAGAATTGCACCAAACTTATGATCTCATAAGTGGTGCTGGAGCTGATTGGGGGAAGAATTGCTAGCATGAAACCTGTGATCTTGTAGGAAACACACAGTCAACCAAAGGAGAGTGATCATTGAAGTTGCTTCCATCCAGGTTGTGGATCTTTTAGGAAAGGGTTAGACTAAGAGGACTTGACGAAGCTTTCACATTCGCATCTACGATTGTAAGTATTGTTGTCATTATTCTCATTAATATGACACGCTTGGTCTGTTTCTTTCTAGTTTGTGTCTGATGTTACATAAACTTATCATTGATACATAGATCTATTTACAAGCTAATATCAATAGAGTAGGAAGTGGTCGTATCTTGTTTGTCTACAGGATTCAGCAAGGAGCAAAGGATCGAAGCGCAACTTGAAGCGTGCAGGGACAAACGTCGATAAAGAGGTACTTCTGTTATCCTTCCTTCTCATGTGTTAGTTCAGATAGATTTGAAAGGAAGTCAGTGTCCACGTTAATCATTTTCTGTCTTAGAGTTAAGTTCAAGCTCTTAGAGGCGATCTACCTGTCTGCAGGGAGATTTTCCTACAACAAAAAGATCAAGACCTTTGAACACTTAGAAAAAATTCTAAGTTAGAGAGATCAGAAATCTCAGTAGGAAGAATGACCATGGTCGTTGGATCACCAATATCGTATACCCAATGACCATAAGATCAAATACCAGTAACCAGAGGAAGCATAGAGGAGAAGTATAGATATGATCTATTAGATCTGAGCACCGAGGATGAACAGTCGTTGGATCCAGAAATAAATGCACCTTTGGATGAGCGTAGGAGAGCAGAATTGTCAAAGTCCTGAAGTCTCAAAGTAAGCAAGGACCTTCCATCATCAATACTGATAGGTGGCACACGATCCTCAACTTTGGAGCTAATCACTTCGAGGATTTTTCAGTTTAAGACTTGAAAAACCCGAAGTCTGGAATGCCAGAGTAAATGATAGTCGTCAGATCCATTTGACGTGGAAGGATGGGATAAGCCAGCAAAGTCGCATCACAGAAAGATCGAGTTGTTGATCTAAGTTCATGATCAATGAACAAGAATCACTTTGAATATAAAGATACAAGGAGGTTGCGCTTTGGAAAGTTTGAGATTGAAATAACCCGAAGCCCGTAAATCAAAAATGAATGAGGACTGTCGAATTTAGAGGAAAAACGAGGATCGTTGGTTCAGGGATGTTGGTCAGCAGACCACGTTAGCAAAAGGGCATAGTGGCAGACCACATCAACAAAACATGCCAGCAAATAGGCATGGAATAATCAAGTGATGACAAGCATCAAGAGGAAATTGGATTTTTCCATGTCAACAAGTGATGTAAGAAAGTTATGTCACTCTAGGAGAATTGCTTCGGGAGTTTCATCACCAAGAAATGTCAAAAGTCCCGAAGTCCCTAAGGACGAAGTTCATAAGGCACTCTCATTCGTCGATCTAAGATACTATCCTGATCGTTAGATCAAGGACACATGGCACGGTTAGAGATTGACAAGTGTCAAGTTGAAATCAACATTTTAGGTATGTGCAAATCACAAATCAGAGTGACACATGGTAGTTTCTCGGCTCGTGACACATCATCAAGTGACGCAAGAGTTACGTCACTCTGAGAGTTTTTCTTTGGGATTTTTACCACCAGCACTTTCCCAAAGACCCAAAGTCTTGAATGTCGAAGACCCGAAGTGGACACGAGACATCCAATCTGAATATCACTTCGGGAGTAGTCTCATCCATCGATATACTACGATGGAAGGATAGTGTAAGTGAAAATTTTAATTGACAGCAAGCGGTCTCCACCATCTTATGACTAACTCAGCAGGTGATCACTACGGAGGAAAGAAAGGGTTGATATTTGAAATCTTCGAAGTCCAGAGACCTTAGGAGATATCGACTGTTAATTCAAGAGGGACACACGTTAGAGGTTGTTCAGCTCCGGAAGATTGACATGCGAAGGACAAAGGTTTGAGATTTTCAAAGGCCGAATTCCTAGAGTGGAGGATATTCATTGGATTAAAGGGAAATTCATCTTTGGATCGTGGAATCCGGGTGAAATTCTCTATGAGCAAGTGGAGTTTGAGATTCGAAACTCCCGAAGCCCAAAAGGAGAAATCGATCTCGTCCATTGGTTTGGAGGGCCACATGTCACTTGATCATTGAGGATCATGTGTCAAAAAAGGAAAGAAGGCAAATCTATCGATTAAAGAGGACATATGTCAATAGATCTTCCATTCTGGAAGATATCCAATCAACAACGAGGTTTGAGATTTGAAACTCCCAGAGCCTGGATCACGAAGTAAATCTTAGTCGTTGATTTAGGGAGGTTAGATCTGATCCATAGATCATAAAAGGACAGATCTGAAACATCCACTCAGGAGCACCATCAAGATCATGATATCGACGGTCCCATTGCATTGTAGGGCCAGAACATGCTCGGGTATTAATTTTTTGTAAGCGGGCCACAATCGAAACCATGGTTTTGGAGAAAGGATGCATGGATGATCATAGTGAATTATGGGGAGAAAAGCAGGTTTCCCTCAAACCGCCTATAGACATGCTCATAATCATGTGCTCACATGAATCTCATCACCCAAGGTCATATGGAGGGAGTAGCTAGCACGTTGCTAGGCTCCACTTCAATGTTCGGGAGATCAAGAGTTAGGAGAGTCGAGGTGACTCACGATAGATGACCCAAAAAGAGAAGTCCCAAAGTGATTGGCCCCTGGTCACCGTTGGTGCTCATGTGAAAGGAAGGGCCTTAGCCAGAAAAGCTAGCACCCACTGTGTATATTTCTCAAAAAGGAAAAAGGCACCAAAGGGATGAACGCGTAGAAGATTTTCTCAGTAAATGCCAGAACGAAGTGATTACATCTCCCAAAGAATTCAAGGAGATGTAGGGTGACTACCAAAGGAGCTGAAGAGTCTCGAGGTAACTAAAAGTGAAGTGAAGATTCATCATTTAGAAAATTGACAGATGGAAATGCATCGAAGACTGTAACTGCCAAAGAAGCTGAAGAATCTCAGGATAACGACCACTGATGAAGAACGTACTCAAGATGATCACCAGAGATGATGAAGAGTTGAGTGTATTCCCTAGAAGAGGATTTTGCATGATAAATACATGCATAACATAGAAGTGTTGGTTGCTTCTATTGAGAGTTATTCATGCAGGTAGAAGCATGTTGTGTGCAAGATATGAAACACACAGAAGAGGTGTAGCTCATTGAAAGGAAATAATACACAGAGCATAAAGCATAGAAGAAAGAGATAGAGAAGAGATGTATATATGAGAAGAGGAATAGAAAGATGAGGTGTGCATAGAGATACAGAGCAGAAGATTAGAAAGCTCAATAAGTTGTGAGTAGGAAGACACTAATGCAGGCAGAGTCGAGCAGTGTAGAAGAACAATGGTGAGACTGGTAATCCATTGATAAATACTGTATCACTGTGATAAATTTATGAGAAGAAAAGATTTATATTTCAGGGTGGTAGGGAGGTGCTAGGGAGGACTGTTGTCCTCAGAGCTTCAAGTGGGTTCTTGAACACAGGGAGTTGTAGCTTCCATCTAGTTGCAACCAGAAAAACCAGGGTGGTAGGGTGGTGCAAGGGAGAACTATTGTTCTCTGTTATACAGGTTGGTTCCTATGTAATTGGAAGTTGGTGATTCCATCCAGTTGGTGATGGAACACTCGGGGAGTTGGTGCTTCCTTCTAGTGGGTGCTAGATAAACCAAGGAGTTGGTGCTTCCTTCTAGTGGGTGCTAGATAAACCAAGGAGTTGGTGCTTCCTTCTAGTGGGTGCTAGAGAAACCTGAGAGTTGGTTCTCTCAACAAGTTGCATCTTGTAAAATAGAGGTTGTAGCCTCAAGAGGATTTGGATCTCCCAAGAATGATAATATAAAGAAAATAAATATTACTTTTCATATCAAGAAGAAGAGGTTTTTCCCTTTATGGGTTTCCTCGGGAAATATTTGTCTTTGTATATTTCATGTGTGTGATTGATGTTGAATATTCTATTTCTTACCTCCCTGGATTATTTTGATAGTCATTGAGTGTTCTATAAAGAGTTTAAAATGGGCATGATTGTTTAAGCACAGTAACAACTGATTCAACCCCCCCCCCCCTCCTCTCAGTTGTCCAACAATTGGTATAAGAGTTGGTTCCTTTTATTTAAAGGTAGATCAATAAGCTTAAACATGACAAGTTATGAAGGTAATGAGAAGGTAAAGGATGCTAAGCTTCAAACCTATAGAGTACAATTTGAAAATATACATATGAAATAAGATGAAACTATTGGGAAGTAATTTCTGAGAGTTGAAGAATTAGTAAATGCAATGAAATCTCTTGGTGAAAAAATTGAGGAAGCCTCTTTAGTTCAGAAAATTTTGAGATCTCTTCCAGATAGGTTCAACCCAAAGTTCTCTTCTATAGAAGAACTTTATGATCTAAATGATTTGGATTTTGATCAACTTCTAGGAACATTGACTGTATATGAAATAAGTATAGGTAAAGATAAATCCACCATTAGAGAAGCTTCTTTTAAAGCAGATAAGAATGAGGAATCTGAGTCTGATGAAATTGAAGCAAAATTTGTGAGAAGACTAAAGAAAGGATCAGGTAAGTATCAAGGAAATTTTCCCTTCAAATGTTTTAACTGTGGAAAGATAGGTCAATTTTCATCTAAGTGTTCACACAAAAGGAAGGACTAGAAATCTAAAGGTGAAGAGAAGTACAAATCCAAAAGATTTGATAAAAAGAAAATTTTATGTGTAAACAATGATGACTCTTCAGAAGACACAAATAGTGACTCTTTCTGTGAAGATAAGGTAATTGACTTCATGCTTATGGAAAAAGAGTATTATGATAATAAAACCACAGGAAGTGATGTTAATGATGAAGAAGTCATGGTTGACTTGGAAGGAGAGTTGATCAATGCTTTGGAAGAGATTGACAAACTCAAGCTTAAGAAGAGAAAGAAAAAACAATTGTTGATACAGTTTGAGAAAGGAAGTAAAAAACTTGATGAAGACTTTGCCCTGCTAAAAGTGTAATTAGAAGAGGCAAAGAAAATAGAGGACATTCTGAAACAACAGTTATCAAAGAAGAAAGCAAGATGTGAAACTCTGGAAGAAGAAGTAGTGAAAACTAGAAAAGAGTTGGAGAAGTTTCAAGCCTTGTATCACCAAAATATATCAAGTATTAAAGTCTCAGAAGGATTAGCCACCATTCTGAATCAGTAAAGGAATCCAAAGTCAAAAACTGGTTTGGGTTATGAAGAGGGATCAAGAAGTGGTCATCCAAACAACAAAGAATCCATCAAGTTTGTCAAATCCACAACCACTGACAACAACAAACCTATAGAAACAAAGGAAGATAATCAGTCGCCAAGGAGGAGTAAAGAAAAATGTGCCAGAACTGAATCTGTAGAACAAAGAAATAATGCACCCTATGCCAAAGGAAATCATCAGCATGAAAGAAATCAACCTGCTCAAAGAAGACAACCATTTTCCAGGTACAATTATTTTTTCTATTGATATTGTTTCTATTGTTCTAAATTTGTCCACAAAGCTATAAATTGTTCCTTAAGATTTAGACATAAGAAATCAAGAAACCCAAGGAATAATTATATTCCACAACAAAGAATGAGACAACCAAGTAACAAACAACCACAGATTACAAATCATTAAATTAATTTTAGAGATACGCAGCTGAGAAGGTCAAGAAATAATGAACAACCAATGAATAGACAACATTGCTCCAATCACTTTGACCTATGGAACAATGAGCTTGAATGTTATAATTGTCATAACTTCAGCCACAAAGCTGCAAACTTCCATTTGAAGAATTACAAGGCAGATCCAAGGACAAAACCCTTAGGTAAAAATACCAACACTTGGAAAAAGAAAGATAGTGAAAAATGTGGTATAGTACTTTCAGCTCAAAAACAAAAGGACCCCTAGTATATAGACAATGGATGTTCCAAGCACATGTATGTAAACTCGGGACAAGTGGTGGATAAATTCATAAGGATAGATAATGTTGTTGATATTGAATCCTCCCCTGCAAGAAAAGAAGAAGACTCAAACACAATAAAAGAATGTTATGTTAGCATTTATCCCATGGAAGAAGTAGAAGAAGAATCATGTCATAAGATGGAAGCAGAAGTTGTGAATATTAGAAAGAAGGATGAGAATTCAAACACCCAAATCAAGTTCCTGAACAATTCCATGATCCTGTATGAGATCTTGGATAGTCAGAGATCACCAAATGACAAATCCGGTCTTGGATACAACAAGGAATAAAATAGTACTCCTAAGAAACTTGATGTGTATCCTTCATTTGTAAAAGGGGAAGGAAGGTATGACTCAGGATCTTCATATTCAAAGAATGAAAGAAATACTACAACATTTAGAAGATCATACCAATAAATACACCTAGAAGCTACTCATACACCTCAAAGTAAGTTTAGAAGAGAGACACCTTCATGGATGAATCAAAGAAGGTATGAGAGTGTTTGTAACAATTATTATTTCTCCTTGTGATGAATATAGTCATAAACGTCTTGGATTGTAGGAATCATAGAAGAAAAATGCATCTGATGTAGATCAGAGAAAAAAGTTCAAGAAAATAGAACACTCACAGATGTGGATAGCAAAGACTGAACAAGTGAACATGAGTGAAGTTAATTGTTGCAAAAATAATTGTAGTCATGTGACAAGCATAGTATAAACTTTCTCAGATGACTTTAGAGAAATGTACAATAAAGAAGAATCTTGGATAAATACAGATACATTTGGTTAGAGATAGATGAATATCAATGGGTAGATCTAAGGGTTGTTTGAAAAATATGAGCTACAATTGCGCAGGGTTCTAGTATGATAACGACACTTGCAACAGTAGCATTTTGATGTACAAAAATGATATACATGACATCTTGTAGAGACAACAAGAGGAAATAACCTGTCAGAAAGAGACGACCTTTTACCAAAGGGGGAGAGTAGTTAGAAAAAGAGAGAGAAGAGTGACAGGGGGAGTCATTTAGTTATGACAAGAAAATCTTGATGAGGGAGTCCCAGTGAGAGAGGTGAGCAATATTGAGTATACTAAAGAGGACACATATGAAGATGAAGATGAGAAGGTCCAAGAATAAGAAGGAGAAGACTATGGTTTAGATACAAATACTCTGCATGAATCAAATAATAGAGTCCATCTTGTCATGGGAATTATGTGTTGGTTGAATATCTGATACCTCCGCAAAGTAATGCAACAACTAAGGGGGGCATGCTTTTCTTTGACTTTTATGTCAAAGGAGGAGAAAAGGAGTGGTCTGGATTCTATAGTTGGAGGTCCAAGAAAAATAGTGAAGTCCTTCAGGGTTTCCATCAATGCCAAAGGGGGGTATTGTTGGCATGTTTACAAGCAAATGTGCTTGTCATTGATGGCAAGAATAGCATCGACGATGGTATGTTTACAGGCAAGAAAATCATCAATGATGGAAAATGGGGAAAGCGTAAGCTCGAGAGGAGGAGCGAACAGTATGCATACATCAAAGCTCAGAAGAGATAGTTCTTTGCAATTTCCAGAAGTGTAGTCGAGGTTCAAGAGAAGGACTCACAGGAGGAGAAAAGGTCGATACCTTTGAACACTTAGAAAACCTTCTAAGTCAGAGAGATCAAAAATCTCAGGAGGAAGAACAATAGTGGTCGTTGGATCACCAATCCCGAATACCCGATGACCATAAGATCAATGCCCAGTGACCAGAGGAAGCACAGAGGAGAAGTACAGATTTGATCTATTGGATCTGAGCACCGAGGATCAACAGTCGTTGGATCTAGAAATAAATGCATGAAGATTAAGCCTTTGGATGAGTGTAGGAGAGAAGACTTGTCAAAGTCCTAAAGTTATGAAGTAAGTAGGGACTGTCCATCGTCAATACTGACAGGTGGCACACGATCCTCAACTCTGGAGAAAATCACTTCGAGGATTTTTCATTTTGGGACTTGAAAAACCCAAAGTTCGGAGAGCCGAAGAGCCAGAGTAAATGACAGTCATCAAATTAGTTTGAAGTGGAAGGACAAGATAAGCCAGCAAATCCGCATCACAGAAAGATCGATTCGTCGATCTAAGTTCATGATCAACGAACGAGATTCACTTCAGATATAAAGATACGAGGAGGTTACACTCTGAAAAGTTTGAGATTGGAATAACTTGAAGCCCGAAAATCTAAAATGAATAAGGACCATCAAATTTGGAGGAAAAACGAGGACCGTTGGTTCAGGGTTGTTGATCATCAAACCACGTCAACAAAAGGGCATAGTGGTAGACCTCGTCAGAATACCACGTTGGCAGACCACGTCGGCAGACCATGTCAGCATACCACATCAACAAATACGCATGGAATAATCAGGTGATGACAAGAGTTAAGAGGAAATTGGCTTGTGCCATGTCAACAAGTGATGTAAGAAAGTTACGTCACTCCGGGAGAATCGCTTCGGGAGTTTCACCACCAAGAAATGTAAAAATTCCTATAGTCCCAAAGGAGGAAGGTTCGAAGGCACTCTCAATCATCGATATAAGATACTATCCTGACCGTTAGATCAAGGACACATGGCACAGTCAGAGAACGACAAGTGTCAAGTTGAAATCATCATTTCAGGTATGTGAAAATCATGAATTAGAGTGACACGTGGAAGCTTCTTGACTCATGACACGTCATCAAGTGATGCAAGATTTACGTCACTCTGAGAGTTTTGCTTCGAGAGTTTTACCACCAAAAATCACCCAAAGACCCGAAGTCTCGAATGTAAAAGACTCGAAGTGGACATGAGACGTCCGACTTGAAGATCACTTTGGGAGCAGTCTCATCCATCAATCTACTACAGTGGAAGGATAGTGGAAGTGAAAACGTTAACCGACAGTAAACGACCTCCACCATATTATGAATGACTCAAAAAGTGATCACTCTAGAGGAAAGAATGGGTTGAGATTTGAAATCTCTAAAGTTCGGAGACCCGAGGAGATCTCAACCGTTAATCCGAGAGGGACACACATCAGAGGTTGGTCAGCTCCGAAAGATTGGCGTGCGAAGGAGAAAGGTTTGAGATTGTTGAAGGCCAGATTTATGGAGTGGAGGATAGTCGTTGGATTAAAGGGATGCGTGTTGTTGGATCATGGACTCTAGGTGAAATGCTCCGGGAGCAAGCGGAGTTTGAGAATCGAAACTCTCGAAGCCCGAAAGGAGAAATTGATCTCGTCTATTGGTTTGGAGGGCCACATGTCACCTAATATTTGGTACTAAGGATCGTGCATGGACAAAGGAAAGAAGGAAAATTCGTCGATTGAAGAGGACATATGTTAGCAAATCTTCCATTCTGAAAGATATCCAGTCAGCAGCGAGGTTTGAGATTTGAAACTCCCGGAGCCCGGATCACGAAGTAAATCTCAACCATTGATTCAGGGAGGTTAGATATGATCCGTAGATCATAAAAGGACAGATCTGAACCGTCCGCTCAAGAGGACCCTCAATATCATGAGATCGATGGTCCCATTGCATTGCGGGGCCAGAGCATGCTCAAGTATTAATTTTTTGTAGGCGAGCTGCAATCAAAACCATGGTTTTGGAGAAAGGACGCATGGAGGCTCGTCGTGAATTGTAGGGTGAAAAGCGTGTTTCCCTCAAACCACCTATGGATGTGCCTGCAATTGCATGGTCACATGAAGCTCATCACCCAAGGTCATATCAAGGGAGGAAATAGCACGTTGCTAGGCTCCACTTCCAGAATGAAGTGATTGCATTTTCCCAAAACACGAAGTCCTGAAGTGATTGGCTCCTAGTCACCGTCGGTGGTCATGTGAAAGGAAGGGGCTTAGCCAAAAAAATCTAGTGCCCACTGTGTATATTTCTCAGAAAGGGAAAAGGCGCCAAAGGGATGAACGTGTAGAAGTTTTTCTCAGTAACTTCAAGAACGAAGTGATTACATTTTCCAAAGAATTCGAGGAGTTGTAGGGTGACTACTAGAGGAGCTAAAGAGTCTCGAGGTAACTTCTAGTGAAGTGAAGATTCATCGTTTAGACAATTGACAGATGGAAGTGTGTCGAAGACTATAACTACCAAAGAAGCTGAAGAATCTTAGGATAACGACCACTGATGAAGAACAGACTTAGGATGATCGCCAAAGAGGATGAAGAGTTGAGTGTATGCAATGGTAGAGGACTTTTCATGATAAATACGCACAGAATAGAGAAGAGATGGTTGCTTATGTTGATATTTATTCATGTGGGTAGAAGCATGTTGTGTGCAAGAGATGAAATGCATAGAAGAGGCGTAGCGCATTGAATGGAAATAATACACATAGCATAAAGGGAAAAATAAAGATATAGAGCAGAGATGCATAAATGAGAAGAGGAAGAGAAAGCTGAGGTGTGCATATAGAGATAGATCAGAAGATCAAAAATCTCAAGAAGATGCGAGCAGGAAGACACTGATGCAGATAGAGAAGAGAAGTGTAGCAGAACAGTGATGAGACTGGTAAGCCATTGATAAATATTATATCACTGTGATAAATTTATGAAAAGAAAATATTTATATTTCAGGGTGGTAGGGAGGTTCTAGGAAGGACTATTTTCCTCGGAGTTTCAAGTGGGTTCTTGAACACAAGGAGTTGTAGCTTCCATCTGGTTGCAGCTAGAAAAACTAGGGTGGCAGGGTGGGGCAAGGGAGAACTATTGTTCTTTGTTATACAGGTCGGTACTTGTGTAACTGGAAGTTGGTGCTTCCATCCAGTTGGTGCTGGAACACTCATGGATTTGGTTCTTTCTTCTAGTGGGTGCTAGAGAAACCAGGGAGTTGGTGCTTCCTTCTAGTGGGTGCTAGAGAAACCAGAGAATTGGTGCTTTGAGCAAGTTGCAACTTGTAAAATAGAGGTTGTAGCCTCAAGAGGATTTGGAGCTCCCAAGAATGATAATGTACAGAAAATAAAGATTACTTATCATATCAAGAAGATTTTTTTTTTCCCTTAATGGGTTTCCTCAAGAAATAGCTGTCTCTATATATTTCATGTGTGTGATTGATGTTGAATATTCTATTGCTTACCTCCCTGCATTATTGTGATTGTCATTGAGTGTTCTGTAAAGAGTTTAAAATGGGCATAATTGTTTAAGAATAGTAACAACTGATTGACGCCCCCCTCTCAGTTTTCCAACAGAGAGACCTCTAAGCTTGATGGTTATGGTATCACTTCCTTATATAGTGGTGAAGGTTTTCAAGAGCAAATGTTTTTTAAAATGCCTTAAGAAAAAGAGAAGATGAAAATATTTGAAAAAATATGGCTGACTACAGCAAGTCATTATCCATTTGATGCTTAGCAGACAACAAGGTTCAAATATAGAAATGTTTTGAAGAAAAATCATTCTTTTATATTTTCTTGAAATTGTCTACTCCTGGTGAAATAAATACCTATAGAAATCTCTAGAATTGCTTATCAAAAAAATTCAAAATTATTTACATATGTCCTGTAGAAAATTCAGAAAACATTCAAGAACAAGTGAGGACTTCCCCATCTACCAAGGATAATGCCTTATCAGTTGACATGACCTATAGAAAATTCTCTTTGGAAATGGGCTTGTGATAAAGTTTGAGTCGGTGTCCATTTACTACAAATGAGACTTGTCCATCATCAATTGTTTTGATTTTCACAGCTCCATTGTCATATACAGTGACTACCTTGTAAGGGCCCAACCACCAACTGGTGATTTTTCCTTTGAAGGTTTTAAATTGGGAATCAAACAACAAAGCCCAATCACCAGGTTGGAAGTGTTTTTTATTAATAAACTTGCCATGCCACTTGCTCATCTGGTTTTGGACTAACATTGTTCATTGGATGGCATCTTTCCTAATCTCATCCAACTCAATTGTAGGGCTCATTTTTTCTAAGCCTCATCTAAGTTTAATCCCAATTCTGCGACAATACGGAAGGTCCTCACTTGGGATTCTATTGGTAGAAGTATTTGTTTCCTGTACACTAGATCATAAGGGGTATGTCCGATGGTGTTTCTCCAGGTGGTTTGATATGCCCACAAAGCCTCTGGAAGCCTATCAACCCAATCCCGATGATGTAATTGAACAGTCTTGGTTAAGATAGCTTCTAGAACTTTGTTTGTAGACTCTACCTAACCATTAGCTTGTGGGTGCTATGGCAAAGACTTATAGTGTTTAATCCCATATTTCTTTGTTATCTCTCTCATCAGCTTGGAAGTGAATTAAGTGCCTTGGTCTATAACAATTTCATGAGGGACACTAAAATGGGTAAAGATGTCTTCATAAATGAATTTGACAACATATTTTTTTGTATCCCTGAACAGGGATTTTGCCTCTACCCACTTAGTGACATAATCTGTACAAACCAAAATATAGTTTTTATTATGAGACATGGGTGAAATTGGTCCTACAAAGTCAATGGCCCATTTTTCGAAAGGTTCTATTATAACTTGGGCATGCAAGGGAATTTCTTCAACTAACGTAGGTCTTCCTATCCTTTGGCAACTATCACAACTCCTCACATACTCGAAAACATATTTGAAAATGCTAGGCCAATAGTAACTTGAATGTAACACCTTATATGATGTACGTTTGTCAGAAAAATGGCCACCACATGGTCCATCATGACAACTTTGTAGTATTTCTGGTACCTCATCCTCTCGGACACATCTACGAATAATCAAATCAGGACCTGTACAAAAAAGGTCATGGCTTAGAACCCAAGAGTAATTGTCACTTTGCATGATAATTTTATGCTTTTCATGAGGTGACAAATGAGACGGTAACTTCCTATTATCCAAATATTTTTCCATATTTGCAAACCATGGGGAATTTACAAAAAGAGAAAAAATATGTTTGTTTGGGAAACTATCATCTATGGAAATATCATCATCCTCATTTTTTAGTCGTGAAAGAAAATCAGCTACCAAATTCTCCTTTCCAAGTCGGTCAAGCACGATGATATTAAACTCTTGCAATAGTAGGAGCCACCTAGTCACTCGACCATTAGTTATGGGTTTATTCATGAGAAATCTAATGGCAGAATGATCTATATGTACAAATACCTCGTAACCTATGATGTAGTGATGAAACTTATTGATAGCATGAACTACTGCCAAGAATTCCTTTTCAGTAACTGTATAGTTTAACTCGACAGAGGACAAGTTCTTTCTCACAAAATAAATGGCATAGGATTGCTGCTCTTGTTTATGTCGTACTACCCCTCCTATTACAATGTCGGAGGCATTAGTAGATATGTGAAATGGGAGAGTCCAATCAGGCCCTCTAAGAACTCATTGAATAGATAACTTAGCTTTTAGAGTTTCAAAGGTAGTTTAACACTGCTCAGTCCAAACAAAATCGACATCCTTTAATAACAATCCAAACATAGGTGCAACAATCTTTGTAAAATTTTCAATAAACTGTTGGTAATATCAGACATGTCCAGGAAAGCTTCTCACCTCTTTCTGAGTTTTGGGGGTGGAAGTCTGACGATGACCTCAATATTTGCAGGATCGAATTTTATCCCTTTAGATGAAACATGATGTCCTAGAACCACTCCTTCAGTCAACGACATTTTACATTTTTCATGACTTAAAGATAGGGTCATTTATTGACATCTGATAATGAATTTTTCTAAGTTATCTAAGGCTTTGGGTAAGTATTTCCATATATTGTGAATTCATTCGTGTAAACCTCCACACAATCATGGATAAGATCTACAAATATCCCTAGTACTGATCATTGAAATGTGGCAAGAGCATTACACAATCCAAATGGAAAGACCCTATAGGCATAGGTGCCCCAAGGACAAGTAAAGGTTGTCTTGGCCTGATCCTCGGGTGCTATGAGAATTTGATTGTACCCACTGTACCCATCTAAAAAGAAGAAATACTTCTTTCCAGATAGGGTATCCAAAACTTGGTCAATATAAGGAAGAGGAAAGTAATCCTTTAGAGTGGCTTTGTTGAGCTTCCAAAGTTCAACACAAATTCTCCATTTCTCGGTCACTTTCTTTGGAACCACTACAAGTGGGGACACCCACTTACTGTTGGAGATGGGATAAATAAATCCGACATTTAATAACTTTTGGATCTCTTCCTTTACTTTATCTTTGAGTGTTGGGTTCATCCCTCTCTAGGGTTTCCTAACAGGTGTTACTTCCCCCTAGGTATATATGTGATGGATACAAGTGTCAGGGTGTATACCCTTCATGTCAATTTATTCCCAAGAGAATGCCCCTGATTGTTCTTTAAGGATACTTACTGATCAGGGGATCAAATTTTCCTCAAAAATTCAAAGTGCTCGGAATCTCTTCAAATCAAACGAGAGCGTAGGCCTCGTCGTTGCAAACCCAACACAACTTGTTTCATCTCAAACGGACGTCGGGAGTGAGAGATATCGTGATCTGTTCGAATCGTCAAACAGGGAAAAAAAAGGATGTTAACTATGCAGTCCGTACAGATTGACGTGGCAGGGCCATATGATGATGTGGTAGGGTCGTACGACCGTACACTGATGTGGCATGTGGTGACATGGCATTTGTTGATTGGCATATGTGGTCGAATGGTATTCTGACACGTGGCATCGTTTGGACAAGTGTTTGGGTGCCACGTGGCCCAGTCATGGGCTACCATGTGGCACCCCTTTATTGGCTATGGTTTGTTAATAAAAATTTTATGGAGTCTATGGTGGTCAAACCCCAGACCTCCCCTATGGCTCCGCACTTTGGTAGTGTGTGGGATACCACTAGCCCACATAGTGGTCCTTGTAAATTATATGAGTTTAATTATATTTGAATTGAATTAATGTGTTATATGGGGTGCATCCAGGCTGGGGCTTAGCCCCAGCCCCGGTCGCATGCATATATATATATATATATATATATATGACCACCGGTTTATACATGGAGCGCGCGGGCATTTTAAATGGATTCTAGCCCTAGTTCTATGTGTATTACATATGACCCTATCTATTCACATGCGCGGGAGTTTGGGATTTGGTTTACACGGTTTCATATGACCCGCCACTTGTCACTATTTTATTCACCAATATAAACGGTTAGCCCTTTTGTTTATGCGCGTGGTCTTATGAAATACCCTTATGTGCCTGAGAGCTAGGCGGTTAGGGGTTGGCGCGCCCATAACCATCCTACAGTTCACATCGTTGGCGCGGTTACGCCCGGTGCCAGGTTTTTGCACTTAAATAAGCGTGTGTGCTAGGTTCATGGAACAGGGGTGTGTTTTGTAGATGCAAAGACAGCAAGCTTGAAGGGGGGACATCCAAGAAGCCTAACTTCTTCGTTTTTTGGCCAAACGAGGTGCCGAAAAAGCCCAGCTAGGGGTTTTTGGATGCTCTGAAGCCATTGGAGCAGTCTGTTGGTCAATTTGAGCATTGTAAAGCATGTTTTTGAGCACTTTGAGAAATTAATAATAATGATCCATTGGAAGCTAGACCGGGAGATGTAGCCCAAGAGAGGGGTGAACTCCTTTATCAATTGTTGTGTTTATGTGCTTATGTTCATTGATTATGCCATTGTTTATTTGTATCTTGAATGAGTAATCCTTTAATTAATGTGTCGCAAAGTTGATCCATTTGCTTTTAACACATAAAATTTACTTGCAATATTTTTCAAGATTTCAAGTCTTCTTCATTTTTAGAGCAAGTTGGTATCAGAGCACTGGTTTTTGAAGACTTGATTATTTTGCAAGTGTTTTGTTTCTGATGCTCACAAGGTTGAAACTCACAAGAGGAGAAGGTCAACTTGTGGAGCCAAGTTCTCATTCTTCAAGGAGGAAGCATATACAATCACATCAAGTTTCAAGGAGGCATTCACAAAGTATGGCTCATGAAGAAAGTCATGAACGTGTTCCTGCAGAAGATGAAGATCTCAGAAAGGTTTTCATGGAGATGAGAGAGATGATGAAGATCTTGATGGAAAGGAATGCATTGTTTCAAGGTGAAGGCTCCAACCCTTCAAATCATAAGGGAAGCAATGGTGACAAAACTCCAAATGGAAATGGAGGGAATGGTGCTTCTCCACCACCCTCTCCTCCATATTCTTCTTCTTCTTCTACCAGTTCAAGACCTCTTACGAATTTTCCAAAGGGACATGGTAAAACTCCTTCGCAAATTCCTTCATCAAAGCTTGATATAAAATTTGAATTGCCAATATACAATCGAGAAGTTAATGCTGAGAAGTTAGATAATTGGATATGTGAGATTGAGGTATATTGTAGAATACAAAAAATTCAAGATGATGAAACCAAAATTCAGCTTGCTTCTTTAAGATTGGATAGTGCAACACTCATTTGGTGGGAATCCAAGACTCAGGAAGACATGAAAAAGCATGGTAAAATTTTAATTTCTTGGAATGATTTCATTGTTGCAATTAAAAAACAATTTTATCCATTGGCATATAAGCAAAACGCTACTATGGAATGGCAAAATTTTAGACAAGCTAAAGGACAGAGTGTGCAAATCTTTACTCAAGAATTTAGGAGAAGAGCTTTGGTTTTGGGAGTAGATTTGTCTTTTCAAGAAACTTTACTCAAACACATTGGAGCTTTACATGGTTATTTGAGAAATACTATACTCATGTTTAATCCTTCAAATCTAGATGAAGTTTGTGTTCAGGCTACTCATTTGGAAGCAAGAGGAAGGAACGACACTCATGAGGGTAACAAGAAGACTTTCAGCCATGGAGATAAAGGAAAGAAAAAGTTCAAGGGCAATGGCAGAAAGAATGTTGTTGTTAAGAAAGAGGGAGAAAAATTCACATGTAAACATTGTTCAAAAGATGGCCATGATGAAGACCATTGTTGGAAACTTCATCCTGAAAGAAGACCCAAAAAGTTTGGCAA
>ML795855.1:95469-106072 GCA_009831015.1 Picea engelmannii
CAAGAGAGGGGTGAACTCCTTTATCAATTGTTGTGTTTATGTGCTTATGTTCATTGATTATGCTGCTGTTTATTTGTATCTTGAATGAGTAATCCTTTAATTAATGTGTTGCAAAGTTGATCCATTTTCTTTTAACACATAAAATTTACTTGCAAATATTTTCAAGATTTCAAGTCTTCTTCATTTTTAGATCACTTACTAACTGTGTTTGTTGGTCTGCATCTAGCCTGGAGTTTATATGTAGAAATTTTCTTGGACTAATCTTGTAAGGCATGGTATAAGATGTGGAAGACTCATCTATCCCAAAGATGAAAGATGTCAAAGACAATATGGATGGGTCCAATTGTTCCTGAAATTCTTCCCCAAACATGTACTCAAATTAGGGAAAATATTGTGGAAAATCAACACACATCATACAAAAATGAACTGGTTTAGCACATTTTTCATTGTGCACTCCTGAAGTGCCCAGGCATGGTCACTTGGAAATATGGGTTCTTCCCAGTCCTCATTCTCGTATGGGAATTAAATCCACTATAGATTCTCCATGATAGGTTGAGATGGAGGGTATATGGTGAGCTTATGGATAGAAAGTCCATTTGATATGGTCATTTCTCCCTCTCTACAACCAATAAATGCATTGGTTGTGGCTAACCAAGGTATTCCCAAAATAATGGGATGGACTTTGGTGGGATCCTTTGAGTGTATGACCAAAAATTCTACTGGTTACTCCCATGAAGCTAAAGTAACTATGATATCATCCAAAATTCCTTCAGGTATAACCCTAGTCTTATATTCTAATTCCAAAATGGTTGGGGTAGGTCTAAGAAGAGGTTTTAACTATAATTTCTCCAAGGTAGTATCGGTCATAACATTGATGGATGCCCCTAGGTCTATAAGAGTTTTTCCAATGGAGACCTCATTAATGGTTATGGTCACTACAGGATTTCATGGGTTCCCATAATTTGATACCTTAGGCTTCCCTGATATGTACTCAGAAAGTTCTTCTATCAAATGTATTGTTGGAGGATCCTTCTACTTCCTACTTGGCTTCTTAATACACAATTATTTGACTACCTTACTGTAGATTGGAATATCCTTAATAGATTGTAAAAAGGGAATTTAGACACACATATTCTTCAATTCATTCAATATGTCAAATTTCAGTCAGGTGGTAGGTTTCTTGATTATTAATCTCTTTGGATAAGGAGGGGCCTTCATAATTTGTGAAGGTTCATTTTGGGGAAGTTTGGGTTCTTCATCCTTAGGAATAATAACATATTCCCACCAAGTGTCATCCGTAGGTTGTTTGGGGGTTTCCTCATCTTCTTCTTCGTGGATGACTAATGAAGGTCTCTACATGTCTAGAACTTTTCTTGACCTCAGTTGAATCTCATGTAATGGAACATGATTAATAACATATGTCGGGAAATCCTACATCTCAACATTGTGAAGAGGTTGAGTGGGATTATTATTGGGATTAGGAACTGGTTGTGACAGTAATAGTGTTGGTCTTGGGGAGATTGTATTATGATATTGTTGCGGTTGTTGTTGTTGTTGTGGAGTAGGAGTTAAAGGTGGTGGAACAAAACCTAGCAGAAGTTGTTGAGTGTTCGGTGGAAACTGAGGGTAAGGATGCTTGGGCATAGGGATAGGTGGAGCTTGAGGGTTCCCTTGGTTATGTCCTCCTCTCCATCCTTGAAGCCAAGGATGTTGGTACTGTGTAGACCAGTTTTTTCAACTTGGTGAGTTCCATTTTTGTTGTTGATAATAGGGTGGAACTTGGGGTTGTATATCTGAGTATGTAGGTTGGTTCCTAGGCTTCCATGGACTCCTATGTGCATAAGAGGATTCCCCAGGATCCCCACTCCTATAGATGGCTAACAAACCAAGAAATGATGGAAATTTCTCAGTTGAATGGTCTTATGTGCAAAATCCACAAAATGAAATGTTATATAATGGGCATTCCCTTGAGGAATGCTTCCTCCTGCATCTGGGGCAATATATGTTCATTGCTGCATTTTCCTCCTCCTATTTCTTTTTAATTTTTAGGGTGTCCAACTAGGAACCTATTGTGCTTAAGATATCTGTCTTGAAGTTTTCTAAATGGTTCCCTATCTCTTCTCTTGTGATACCACTTGAACTAACTGGTTTTAAGTTTCTATTATAAGGGTCTTGAACATTATTTCATGTTTTAGCTCTACTCCTCGAGTAATTTTTACACATTTCACAGATTTCAAAAAATGGTTTATGGGAGATTTCACCTGATGCCATCAGGTTAAGTATATCTAGGTGTTCCTATGAAATTCCCTTAAGGAAAAGATACCTAACTGCATCATCTAGAATGTCATGATATTTTGATTTCTGGGAGATATAACCAAACTGTTCCATATAATCCTCGAAGGTCTCGGCTTCTAATTATTGAATTTTGAAAATATCATTATGAGACTCCTTGGTCTTGCAGTAGTCTTGGTACTTCTTAAGAAAGATATATTTCATGGCTTCCCAAGACCTAATACTAGATTCTCCCAACCCTTTGAACCATCTTAGTGCAGAATCCTTGAGGGTGGCAGGAAAGAGTTTTAGTTTCTGGGCATCTTGTAAGTAATTGTAGCTTCTACACAAGATGTCAAACTCAAATAGGAAGGTATCTGGATCTTCACTTCTTTTACCATAAAAGGTGGGCGTGTTGAGAGGGGAATATTTTTCATATTGACATTTGGGATGGTGTCCAAAATAGGAAACCTGAAGGTAGTTTCGGTTTGGTTTCCAGCTTCTTCTTCCTCCTTGTGCCTTACATTGTTATGATCCTCCTAATCATCCATACTGGTTTGATTTCCAAAAAGAGATTACCTAGGTGGTTTTATCTTTGAAGAGAACAAGGTATCCCTCTTATGGCAAGGTCTTCCTACTGTTTGGGTGTCTGAGATTCTACTTGATCTGGTTGAGGTTACTGGTGCCAAAGTTTCTATTTCAATTTGAGAGACAATTATGTTGGCTGAACTACCAAACAAAGTATTCACTTGTTTAGGGTCTATGATGTCTTCAAAGCTAGGATCTCCTGATAGTGGTAAGAAAACAAAATTTTTATGTTTTGGTTTTGCGGAAGCCTCGAGTGGTCTTGCCTCCTATCCCACTACTACTGATGCTTCAATTTTTTATTCTATAGTGCTCCCTGCCTTAGTCTTTTAAGAGAATAATTTATCTCTTTGGGTTGAGCTAGTTCTTGTTTTCTGCTATCGGTCTGCAGAGTTTATGAGTGGAACGTTCCTTCCCCCAAAAAATGTTGGAAGGAACCTTGGTCGAAAGATCTGATTTAGATTTAATGTATCTACCTTTTGGGTCTCTAGTTATGTTCATGAAATTGAACAAAAAGAAAAAGAAAAACTATCATTGGGTTTGGGGGAACCTGCTATAGCAGATGCACAGGTTCTTACCTCTCATCTTAAATTTCCCCCGCCACCAAAATAATGCTAAAGTTTAGAAATGATCTATTTCCTACTCTGAGACAACTCCCCGACAACGACTCCAAAAATTATGGGTCTTCTATATGCACTAAAAAACACTAAAAACCCTTAATTAAATTGTCAACCTGAGGTAAGTAAACTTAGAGTTGTAGCACTATATGTGTCAAGGAAAAAAGGCTAGAGGTAGTATAGTATAACTAAGGAAATGGGATATCTGAGAACTAATCTATTCAAGCAAAGGCTATGAATGATCAAACCTTGTCAAGGAACTTAAACTATTTGCCCTAAGTAACTTTTAAACAAAGGATCGATGGATAGTCCTAAGAAAGAAAATGAAAACCCTACTTAAAGAAAATTAACTTAATCATGAAAATAAGCAAAAGCAAACTACCTATTTAATCTATCTAATGAGCAATAACAAAAACAAGCTACTTTAATTAACCTACTCAAATTCAATAAGCAACAACAAGTAAGTAAATAATCAAGCAAGCAACTACACTATTAAAGCAAACAAACAAACAAGCAAGCAACTACACTATTAAAGCAAACAAACAAGCAATCAACTACCCTATCAAAGCAAGTAAACAAGCAAGCAATCAACTAACTAACCTATGGTAACTTCTATAGCAAGTAAACTAATCAAAATTACTCAATAAGCAACTAATCAAACTAATAAGTGAACTCTATTCTTAAATTAAACTTCATAATTACTTCTAATTTATGAAATGGAATCTTAATCTACTAAATTCAAAGCATCATGACAATAAAAGTAATCAACAACTACTCTTTAATCTATGATAAAAAAATTATTCTTTAATCTACCAAAGCAAGAAGACTATTGTCTAATCTACAAAAAGCAAGGAAACTATCCTCTAATCTATAAGAGCAAGAAAACTCAAATATAGTGTTGATGGTTATGTCTCCAATGTCTTATGATATCACAGTGGAATTTAACAATTAACGATAACTCAAGAGGGATAAACTCAATATTAACTTCTATAGCAAATTGAAAAGTATGAATTAGACAATCTAATGAGAACTTGGCCATTATAGAAGAAACATCAACTACCCTGCAAATCCACATGATTCTTCAATTCATGCATTAGTCATCAACAGTATAAAAACACTATTCTATTTAATTCAATTGCATTCTATTCTAATGTAAGCAAATTCATACTACTAGTGATTCATAACTAAAAACTAAACTCAATAATCAAACTTCGAGTTAAAATTGCAACCTAGATCTAGTATGGAAATTACACAAAGTGAATTAAACTAATCCTATTTTAACAAATTAAGTTGCAAAGGGAAATACTCATAAAACATAAATCAAATCCTATTTCTATTTCAGCATATAACAAGATAATCAAACTAAGAACTAACTGAGAAAACTAGATAAGCAAATTGAAAACTAAATTCCAAATTAACAACTAATCATCCATCAAAACCTTGCCAAAGAAATCATTAACTAAATACTTTGTTTTAACTCTGTTTTAAATTCTATTTCAGCATATAGAAATTCTAACTATCATCTAATTACACACAAGGGTTAGTATCTAAGCTTGCAAGCTCTCTCCTATCAATTAAAAAGACATGTTATAATTACACTATCCTTCATAATAACCTAAAAAATAAACTGAAGCAATTAAACTTATGAACAACAATCTACACAGTAAATAAACATAATAAAACTCATGTACAAGAAATAAAAGAAATGATGATTACACTATATGAATTCATAAGATAATTGAATAAATATTAACCTAGACCACTGGTGGGCCCCCAAGCAGGTCGTGGCTACTCCTCAACGATGAATCACGATATCAAGCAACAGGATTTCAACATTAAAATTAAAAACATAGTTTTAGAGAAAATGTCTTGAAAATGGAAATACAGAGGTTAACTATCCTTTTTCTGCTTATCTGACCACTGATATGGTATTTATAGAGTTTACAATCTGATAGGTCGACCACTGGAAGGGTCGATCTCCTCTAAAAACAATAAATTACAATTAATCTATCTTAACTGTAGATGGCTTCTAGAAACAAAGCGAGCCAATAAACGCCAAGCATAACAACCCAATCCAAGTTGTCAGAAGCTCGGTAGTTGGAGGCCATGAGCACAAGAAAAACCCATGTCTCTGATTCACCCATCATTGGTCGTCGATATGATAACCACCAACTCACCCATGGTTTTAGTGCAGGACGGAGTGCCAAACGAAGTGCCAAATGGATTACCGGACGGAGTGTCAGATGAAAAAACGACCTGGGATTTTTGCCTGTGACAGACAGATCATGAATTAGTTTCTTGGAATCATTAAAACAAGTTGAATTACACTTAAAACCATCATAAAACATCAATCATATGTACCTAGTATGAGTCGCGACGATTTAATACAAAAACCCTTCGAAACTCTTCAAAATAGGAAAATGCACATACAATATTGGCCAACAAGGATCTAATCATCATCATTAAATTAACCATATCGCTTGCCCAACATAATGTTATCCCCATTTCCTAGGGATAACTAAGGAGATGATGTCTCTAGGCCCTCAATTTGTAGACATGGAGTATCAAGAGACAGATGGATGGTAACGTCCACTTGTGCAGACAAAGGCCTAACTCACCACCATAGGTCTCAGATTCATCACGATGGTATATGTTGTTGTGTTGCTTATATGTTTAGTATAATGCACTCATTAATTATCAATCCGGGATTCGTAATCAACAGAGTTACAAGACACCTGTAAGAAAGGTAATTCTAATGTCATGAGTATAAAACTATTCTAGATTATGTATGTTGGAAACAAAACAAACTGGCAAACTGAAACACACTTTGTTTGTCTTTCACAGAGAGGTTATCTACTCCATTATGGCACAAGGAAGTATGAGATGGAGTTCTTTTGACAGATCAACCATGTTATCTAACCCAGAGAACTGACTATGTAATCATACTTCTAAAAGGGAAATCACACATCAATCATCAAGACATAGCATGGTTAGTTCAACAGTCAATATATTGAGTATGTTGTGGTTCAAAATGTGTTGTTGTGAACTTCACTAGTTCTCCTGCAGATATGTTTGACTACTACTGCCAACATTCATGTCCATGAGACAAAATCAAATTCATAAAAACGAAAACAGAGCATATGCAAAACAGAGTGAGTAAAGATCTCTAAGCAATCATATAATTGAAATCCTAGTCTAAACTATATTGCTATCATCTGAAAGAATTAAAGCTTCATCTAATATAACATTTACACTATTGAAATCAAATGCTAATACTAATCTACGAAGATGTTGACCTTTTTTGGGCGGTGGGCCCTTGCCACTTCAACAGGTCAACGAATGGAGTCTACAGTAAGCTTGCTTTCAACCCACACATTACTCTTACTCAAACTTCAAAACATAGAATCAAACTATGCTAACAACTCAACTCACATTCAATCATAGACAATCAAGGCATGGAGATAAATGATGTCCTTCTATTAATATTCGCCCAAAATATGTTCTACAATATGTAACACTGCTTCACATGTTGTGTTATGCTAACTCTCCACTACCTCCACCATCCTTGCCATGACTATTTAAATAGTCTTAGTCATGAAACACAAGGAGGTGAAATTGTTTGCAAATCAGTCAATTGTTAAATTTAATTATTCAATTACATATTTTAAGCTTCGTACTCATGACACGAAGTGAATGAGGATGAAGCAACAACAAACTATCCTAACATAGCCTTGCTAAAACATTTATGATTCAATAAACATCCAACAATTGTCTTGGGCATGATCTGGAGATAAACTTGGTACATTCGGCTTCCTGTATTAGTATCGGATCATGATAGGTAGATGGTACTAGATCTGAACAGTGCACAAATGATTGGTACCAGATCACGACAGTCTACGACCATTGGTACCGAATCGTGACAAGTGAGATTCAGTATCGGATCTAAATAAAAGGTGTGCTTGATACTGAATTCGGATAGTGGAAATCTGGCGCACAAGTATCGGATAGATGAGTTGGTACAGGAAGGATGGACTTATCTAGAGGTCAAAGATTATACATGGAAAATTGAAGCATTAGTACATGAAACATTTAATCTCCTAGCTCAATAAACCACAAAAATGCATGAATTAATTATACTTTACCTTATGACCTTATCAATGGCTAATGGTACTGTTCTTTGTCATTTACCCAAGATTAGGTAAGACAAAAAGGTATAGATGAGGAGTATAATAGGGTAGTGGGGATGTCAATTTATAGGCTCAACATTCTCCCATGCCAAAACCATTGTATTTCCTCATGCAACTGAAAACAAACCCAATTTGTTTCAAAACTTGAGACTGCATTCTTTACTTCTGTGGATCAATGTTGTTGATGGCTGAGGCTTCTTATTTTATCTCCCTTTTTATGACCCTAATGTATTGTAGGAGTCGTAGTACTTTATTGAGCTTATTAGAAGTCTCTTCATGGTCATATTGAAGTTGTTGGCTGGTTGCTTTCAATTGCTCATTTTCCTTTTTGATATACCTGTCCAATAGTTGGTATTCCTTCACTTCTTGTTTGAGTTCCTGATTTTGTTTTTGCAGTTCCCCAATATTTTTCTTCATCTATTCTTTTGTTAAGTTCCTTGTTGACTCCATTAATACTGGCTGGATGTATTCTCTTTCCTCCACTTCCTCCCTCATCCCACATAAAGTAATAGTATCTTGTTCCTCGGTCAAACTAGGGATGTCATCCTGGACTGATAAGTCTTCAAAAGGGGAGGTAAGATCGATTGGATCTTCCTGTGTATGAGGAATGAAAACTACCTTTCCTTTCTTTGCCATGCTCCTTATGGTTATTTTACAAGGAGGTAATAGATCAGGGGTGCTCACAAGCTTCCTTTTCTTCTTTTCTATTTGTGGAATGGTTACAGGGGATTGTTCTATAGACTGTTCACTTTTATTTTCTGAGCTATTCTTCCCTTTCCTTACAGTTTTTGTCTTATGGCCCTTCTCCTCAAGTGCTAATGTTGAAGTCTCCTCTATTAATTTGGTTTTACCTTTTTATTATTGACTTTTAAAAGTCTTATTGACTGTGGAAGAGGGCCCTGCTTGTTTACTAGATTTTTCGTGTTGGCTCATTGTTCTGGATGATGATGGAGTTGCCTTATCCTTCTTGCCCTTTTCCATTTGAGGTTCCTTATTTTTCTTTGGAGCACACTGGGCTTCCTCCACAGGTTTTTTTTCTGTGGGAAGGTGTTGAGTGATAAGGATTTTCCAACTAATCATTTGCTTCCTAATTTCATGTAAAACTAACATCTTAATAAGACCTTGATGGTAAATGATAGTCTTCTCAGTTTTGGATAGGGATTTGACACCTCTTACCATTTTATTCAAACTCATTCATAGAAAATATGGGAAATCAATTTCAGTGCCTCCTTCAAAGTGTAATAGAAGCCTAAGATGATATGTGAAGGTCACAGCATACCTGCCCTCACAAGTGAGGAATCGTTGAAGACTAGCAATCATTGGATGATACTCTTCCTTGATATAGTTCCTAGGGATCCCCTTTTTCCAATCAGGGTGTTGATGGTCTTCTTTCAAAAATCGTGGGCACATTTCCTTGTTGATTCCTACACCTTTGAAGTACTTGGCTCCTCTATTAGGTAATACCATGACCTCCCTTAAGGTTGCTTCATTGATTGTTAGTTTCAAATTTCCTATATGTGCAATCACTCCATAGTAACCCTAAATAATGTTGTGAGATATCTTCTTGTGCTAGCCTGTGAATTTATCCAAAAATGGCATCCAACCCGATCTAGCATACTTCTCTCTACACAGTTGGAACTCGTCGGTCTCTCTATAAATTTGGAAGACCGGTTCATGTCTACTTACGACCATCGTTATAAATTGTGAGAAAAGAATCAGGCTGTAGCGCAAGGATTTAGTTAGCTGATGAGGGTAAGGGTTTGGTACCGAAGATTGTAGAGAGGAGTAGGCTCGGAAATGGAGAAAGGTAACGATAAGGGAAATATGGTGATGGCGTCGATAATGCGAATGGTAAGTTTAAGTAAGGATTCCGCAAGGAAAATTTAAGACCAGATGAGGCTTAACTGGATAGCTTCGCCACCCAGATAAGCCATTTCATTTCTACCCGTTAATGTAATGATGAGGACAAGACGTTGGGTGTCAAAGAATCATTTTGGGATAGGTGATTGGACTTTCGACTGGTGAATTTGATGTTGGATCATGGTTCATGACACAAGATAAGTTCGTGATTTGCTTAAGGACGAAGTACATTCGTGGCCTATCATTACTAGACATGCTTCATATTCATGCTTTGATGTGATTTTTCCCTCAACCATTTTCAAGCACTTATGAGAGGATTAATTAAGTTTAGGATTAACTAAGGTCATAAGATCTAGTATATATTTCCATACCTATTGTAGTTTTATGAGCAGAGGAAAATAAATACCATGTTACCTTTGCTTTTACCTTTGTATGATCAATACCCATAGCATATGTGACTGCTTGTAAATTTTCAAAATTCATCTTTTTAGACTGGATTTTTCTGAAAGCTTGGTACTGGAATTTCATGTACTTCTTTATTCTGCACTTATCTTCTTTTGTATTTGGTTCTACAAGGTTGTAGGGTGATCATGTTGGTTTCTAAAGGTGAGATGTGAGTCTGAAAAAGAGTTCTAAAGGTGAGATGTGAGTCTGAAAAAGAGTTCTGAAGGAGCTCTTTGAACTTCCCCCATGCCAAGGATGTTGCATATCCTTATGCAAAAAGATTCAATACTCTGTATCATAATGGAGAAAAGATAATAAGAGAAAAGAAACAAAATCAAATTCCAGAAGTACATTTATCACCTAGCATATAATAACATGCCTAAAAATTGAAATTGTCTTTCTTTTGCTGACTTATTGACAAAGGTAGCATTCAGCAGTGAAATCAGGGAGGTTTTTATATGTTTTCCAGAAGAACAGATCCAACCTAACTTGCTTTAGAGATTTACTATCATTAGATGTTATAGATAAATTTCACAGTATAAGTAGATTAGACTCCCTAGTTAGGGCTCCACTTTTAAGAAGTTTCCTTCTTAGGTAATGTAGGCTTTAGATGCCAGACTGGTAAGTTGACTTAGGGTA